>ML361604.1:0-30194 GCA_005239505.1 Nicotiana paniculata
GTATCATGTTCCACATGAATCAGAACAAGCGTAGTTCTGAAAAGTGATGGATGAAATAAACTAATGAAACAAGAATGTTTAAGGATTTTTTCATTTATAACTATTTTTTGGATATGACACGGGGGCTATTTTTGGGAAAGGTAGTTGGAGAACGAACGATGGAGCTACTAGGGAGGTTGGGAAAGCTGTGATAAGCGGGATAATCTGGAGAGTATGGTGGACGGTCTGACACTATGTCTGGAGCTTGGGTAAGGTTAGCATCTAGGAAGATAGGTGGTGGCGGGGTGGTGCCTTCCCAGCCATCCAAGCATGATACATGCCTGCCATGTGTTGTCTTAATATCTTTAAATCTTCAACCAACCCAGTGTCCCATTCAACCAATTGCTTTCGGGTACCAGTATCAACCAACTCATCCGCTGTCGTCTGTCATTGCCTTTCGAATTTATGTTGTGTGAAAGAGTTACCGGTTTAAGAACCACAAACCAACCACCCTTCACTATAATGAATATAACAAAGTTGAAAAAAATAAAGTCATCACATTAGCGTTATGGAATTTAAACAGCAAATATTATCATATTATATGCAATGCACCTAGTCACAATTATCGATTTTAAAATGACCTCGAGGGTACGACGATCATATGGAATCATCCCANTTTTTCAAAAAAAGTGATTCGATCGAACCTTATGTAGGTTGCCTATGTATCATGTTCCACATGAATCAGAACAAGCGTAGTTCTGAAAAGTGATGGATGAAATAAACTAATGAAACAAGAATGTTTAAGGATTTTTTCATTTATAACTATTTTTTGGATATGACACGGGGGCTATTTTTGGGAAAGGTAGTTGGAGAACGAACGATGGAGCTACTAGGGAGGTTGGGAAAGCTGTGATAAGCGGGATAATCTGGAGAGTATGGTGGACGGTCTGACACTATGTCTGGAGCTTGGGTAAGGTTAGCATCTAGGAAGATAGGTGGTGGCGGGGTGGTGCCTTCCCAGCCATCCAAGCATGATACATGCCTGCCATGTGTTGTCTTAATATCTTTAAATCTTCAACCAACCCAGTGTCCCATTCAACCAATTGCTTTCGGGTACCAGTATCAACCAACTCATCCGCTGTCGTCTGTCATTTCCTTTCGACTTTATGTTGTGTGAAAGAGTTACCGGTTTAAGAACCAAAAACCAACCACCCTTCACTATAATGAATATAACAAAGTTGAAAAAAATAAAGTCATCACATTAGCGTTATGGAATTTAAACAGCAAATATTATCATATTATATGCAATGCACCTAGTCACAATTATCGATTTTAAAATGACCTCGAGGGTACGACGATCATATGGAATCATCCCAATTTTACTCTCCTTGCCTTTCCTCTCTTACGCTCCTTGGTTTGCTCATTTATTTAGTCTTATTTCTTTATGATTATCACTCTTTTCTTGCATCCCACAATTTCATCTCATTTTTCTCATCCCACAGTTTCATCTTTTTTTTTTCTTTTTATTCTTTTTGTTTTTTCAAAAAAAGTGATTCGATCGAACCCTATGTAGGTTGCCTACGTATCATGTTGCACATGAATCCGATCAAGTGTAGTTCTGAAAAGTGATGGATAAAATAAACTAAAGAAACAATAATGTTTATGGTTTTTTTAATTTATAATATTTTTTGGATATGACACGGGGGCTATTTTTGGGAAAGGTAGTTGGAGGACGAACGATGGAGCTACTAGGGAGGTTGGGAAAGATGTGATAAGCAGGAAAATCTGGAGGGTATGGTGGATGATCTGACACTATCTCTGAAGCTTGGGTAAGGTTAGCATCTAGGAATATAGGTGGTGGGGGGGTGGTGCCTTCCCAGCCATCCAAGCCTGATACATGCCTGCCATGTGTTGTCTTAATATCTTTAAATCTTCAACCAACCCAGTGTCCCATTCAACCAATTGCTTTCGGGTACCAGTATCAACCAAATCAACTCTGTTGTCGTCTGTCAGTGCCTTTCGACTTTATGTTGTATGAAAGAGTTACCAGTTTAAGAATTACAAACCAACCACCCTTCTCTATAATGAAGATTACAAAGAGGAACAAAATGAAGTCATCACATTAGCGTTATGGCATTTAACAACAAATATTATCATATTATATGCAATGCACCGAGTCACAATTATCAATTTTAAAATGACTTCGGGGGTACGAAGGTCATATAGCATCATCCCAATTTTACTCTCCTTGCCCTTCCTCTCTTGCGCTCCTTGATTTGCTCATTTATTTCGTCTCTTTTCTTTATGATTATCACTTTTTTCTTGCATCCCCCAATTTCGTCTCATTTTTCACATCCCACAGTTTCAACTTTGTTTTTTAATTTTATTCTTTTTTTAAAAAAAACTATTCGATCTAACCGTATGTAGGTTGCCTACGTATCATGTTCCATATGAATCATATCAAGCGTAGTTCTGAAAAGTGATGGATAAAATAAACATAAGAAACAAGAATGTTTATGATTTTTTTCATTTATAACTATTTTTTTTAAAAATACAAATGGGAAGTACGATGAAAAAAGACTCGGAAAACTTTTACACTACAAAAAAGACTCAAAACTACTAGACAAGACAAGAAAATAAAAGAAAACATGAGAACAAACTCAAGATATAAAAAGTCTCTTCAAACAAGTACCCAAATGTAATGGTCCTGGGGTATCTGTCATGCTCGAGCTCTGGTGCATGGATCCATACCGGAATGAGAAAAATAAGACCAAATAGATTAGTGATTCAAGACACTATGCGACGCCATGACACTTTCTATTGGACACATGCAAGACATGATTAGGTTATTTTTGCAAAATGGCTTACATGGCCAAGGGTATCTATTAGTGCAAACTCAACAAAGGACGACCTCTAAAACATGGAACCACCTCACGAAGGCCCATAAACTCTCAGGAATCACGGTCCCTAAAATTTCTATGTTATAATGACCCCACTTTGCAGAAATGGCCTGTGGCCGAAATATGGCTAAACATGCAAATTCAATAGGAATGGACCTTAGACAAACTTGACACCTTGTTGTAGATTTAGGACTCTAAGACATGGGTTAACAACCCACTTTTGCGAAAATATCCCTATTTTGCAAAAACGGCCGACGTGGTCGAACGTGGCTAGACATGCAAGATTTGGCTAAGACTCCGCGAAGCCAAGAACCTAAGACTCACTAGGAAGACCGGACCCTATGTGGGTTGTCTACGTATCCCGCCCCGAAAGACGAGAACCAGGTTCGCGTAGTTCGGACAGATTGGATACTGGAGAAATTTTTTAAAAAAAACACTGACTTAGAGAAAACATATTTTTTGTCTTTTTTTTGAAAAATAAAAACAAATGATGAAACATGTAAAATCTTTTGGATTTTCATTTTCTTTTTTTTTTTTTTTTTTTTTTTGGAAAATGATGGGAAAGTGCAAAATCTTTTTGGATTTTTTATTTTCATTTTTTTGTCTTTTCTTTAAAAAGATATGAAAGAAAAATATAACTGGGCCCTACTTGCTTCATCTTTATACTTCACCCCCTTTTCTTGTATCCTTTACCCTCACACCATCATTGGTCCGCCAAATAATTTATTTATCCTTAAAGAATGCAACATGTAATACATAGGGATGATTAAATGTCTATTTGGGTCATGGGCCCGTTTTGACATAATTTGGATAGGCCTCCTATAAAGGGACACGATGCCTGAGACCGAGCCCTGCTAAGTGTAAATGACATGATGCAAATAAGCATGACCTAAAGGCTGACTTAAGTTTGGGGTTCACTAGACAAGGCAATTGGGGGCAGCACGTGGTCAATGGCGGCTGCTATAGATGTCCGCCCACTCCAAGCTCCCACGCCACCCCCTAAAGACACGGGTGAGACATAAAAAGATTGTGTATGCTCGAACGTACTCTGGAAGACTTGTTGCAGAAAGAAGACCCATGGTTATGCAAATGATGACAGTTATAAAGCGGTAAACACAAAAGGAAATGCGCTAACCAAATAACCAACAAAACAGGAAATAAAACAAACAAACCAAATAAACAAAGAAAATAAAGAAAACAAACACCTCAACTGAATATCCTAAAAGCCAACAAGATCAAGTATCAGCTCGAACCTGCAAGTCCCCAGCAGAGTCGCCAGAGATGTCACACCCCTTTTTTTTCACCTCACTTAGACTCATTTTAAAAGAATAAACAGATTTATGTAAAGCTCAAAAGGGTTTTCAAATTTGAAAGTGACAAAAAGATTGTGTTTAAAAGGATTTTCAAAGTCGCCACCTGACATTTGATTTCGGTGTGCAGGTCACCGTTTTTTAGAAATAATTTTCTCTTTTAAAACACTTCGGACTCCAAAACTAATTCTGCACTACAGATTCAGGTAAGGGGGTTCATTTGACTCGGGGAGAAGGTGTTAGGCATTTCCCGAGTCCCGTGAAAGTCACGCTTGCGTATTCGATGTATTTGGCTTTTAAAATATTCAAATTGAGGTAAAAATAAACACAAAAAAGAAAAGAAAAATAAACACACAAGAGGATCGAGTTCGTCCCCACCTAATAAAAGAAATATGACAACGAACATAAAAATAAAAATACTACGAGTTCTCCGATCGGTCTCCAAATACAAATACTTTTGGGCATATCCCGGATAAAAAAAATGTACAAATTCTTCGGGGAATTCCCTAGATAATGAACTAAGGAACGACTTCTTACCTTAAATAAAAGGAAGAAAAACTAAAGTTTGCCAACTCGAGTGGTCGGCCTAAATATGCTACTAGCGATTAAATTAATAAAAAAAAAAACGGAATAACAAAATTTATCCAAAAGCTCAAATCATTTTAATTTTAGTTTTTGCCATGATCAATTTATCTTAAGAAACTCAAATATTTTTTTTTTTTTAAATTCCAAACTCACACCCCTTTTTTTCACCCCATTTAGACCCATTTAAGAGAATAAACAGATTTATGTAAAGCTCAAAAGGGTTTTCAAATTTGAAAGTGTCAAAAAGATTGTGTTCAAAAGGATTTTTAGAGTCGCCACCTGACATTTGATTTCGGTGTGCCAAGTCACCATTTTTTAGAAATAATTTTTTCTTTTAAAACATTTGGACTCCAAAACAAAGTCTGCACCAGAGATTCAGGTAAGGGGGTTCATTTGACTCGGGGAGAAGGTGATAGGCATTCCCCGAGTCCCTTGAAATTCATGGTTGCGTACATGATCAAGTTGTCTTCGAAGGATACTCTAACTGAGGCGAGAACACACGAAAAGAAAATAAACACACAAGAGGCTCTATAACGACCCGACCGGTCGTTCCGAGAATTTTAGTCCGTTTTCACTATTTATGTTTTATCATATGTTACTTAGCCTGTTTATGTTGTGTTGGGTCGGTTGGTTTGGGTTCGGAGTGGTCGTGGTGAGAACTGAGACACTTAGTCTCTTAAATTGGCTTAATAGTTGAAAAATTCAACTGGGAGTTGACTTATTGGTCAACAACCTCAAAATGTAGATTTTATGGCTCAGATAGCTTCATTAGGTGATTTTGGAGTGAGGAGTGTATTCGGAATGTGGTTTTGATGTTCGGTGTAGAATTAGGCTTGAATTGGCGAAATTGAGTTTTTGGCAATTTTCTGTCGGCAGTGAAAAATTATCTATCGGGGTCAGAATGGAATTCCGGAAGTTGGAACAGGTACGTAGTGTCATTTTGGATGTGTTTGCAAAATTTTAGGTCAATCAGACGCGTTTTGGATGGCTTCGGTATCTTTGGCGAAATTTAGAAATCTCAAAGTTCATAGGCTTAAATCCGATGTGATTTTGGTGCTTGGGCGTTGTTTTTGGTGTTTCGAAGGCTCAACTAAGTTTTAATGGTGTTATGGAGTGTGTTGTCATGTTTGGTTGAGGTCCCGAGGGCCTCGGGAGTGTTTCAGGAGGATTAACAGACCTAGTTTAGATGTTGGAAAGTTGCAGAATTACTGCTGGTGTTTCTTCTGGTTTTCTTCTACGCGATCGCAGGGGTGAGTTCGTGATCATGTAGGCTTAGCAGGGTAGAGTAGAGGTTGTTCTATGCGATTGCAGTAAATGGGTCGAGATCGCGATCGTGTGGGAAGTGATTCTTTGCGAATGCGTGGCAACTGCAGATAGAGTTGCAGTGGAGTGAAGGCATTTTTCTCTACGTGATCGCGTGAGTTGGGTTACGATCACGTAGAGTCGTGTGTTTGTTAACTGCAAACGCGTGGGGGGTCCCGCGATCGCGAAAGGTAAATGTGTGGCCTGGGCAGTGTGCTTTAAAAGGCCACATCCGCGAGTTTGAGCCCACTTCTCTCCATTGTTGGACGAAATTGGAGCTCTTGAGAGAGATTTAAAGAGGGATTCAAAGGGGAACGTTTGGAGGTAAGATTTTTGACTTCATAACTCGATTCTATGTTGTTTTCTTAGTAATTAAACTTGAAATTAGTTTGATTTAAACCCAAAATTTGGGGAAGTTAGGGCATGAGAAATTGGGACTTTAATTGAGTAATTTAAGGGGCTATTGTAGTCGGATTTCGATGCTATTTATATGTATAGACTCGGGAAAGGATGAGGATTATTGTGGTGCATTTTTTTATAGAATTTTGAGACGTGGTCCCGGGGGTCGGGTATGGCCAATTTCGTGATTTGTGCCCAATTATGATAAATTTCGAATGAGTTTCTTCTTCCTAGCATACTTTGATGTTATTAATCTTATTTTAATAGACTCGGACAATTTGGGAGCCGACTCGAGGAGCAAGAGCATCATGGACTAGTTTTCGGGCCGGTTTGAGTTAAGTAACGATTGTAACTCTAGACCAAAGGGTATGAAACCCCGGTATTTCACTTTGTTTTGGTAAATGAGGTGACGCACCTGCTAGATGACGAGCATGTAGGCGTGCACCGGTAGGGATTGTGACTTGGCCCATCCCGTGGTGACTATTATGCCGCGTATTTGATTTGAAACCATGAGATGTCCTGTATTTTTTAGGTTTATATTATATTATGGGAAATATGCCACGTTTGGGGCCTTGTGTCGATCTGCTTAGACCCCCAGGGGTATTTTTACACTGTTCTCACACTATTTTTGATAGAAAATAGTGACCTCAGCCATGTTTATTACTTCCGGCTTTTCTTTTCACTGTTATCCAATATGTTAGAATACTGTGAGGTATTTGGGGCTGAGTCACGTGATGTTGAGATGAGGATCTCGAGTCGTTTGAAGGGGTGACTAAGTAAGGCCGAGAGCCGACTTTGTGAGGATAGTTATGGATTGGGCTGCACGTCGCATCATATATAGATATTATATGGATAGGGCTGAACGTGCAGCATATATATATATATATATATTGGATCGGGCTGCATGCGGCAGCAATATGGCGCTTGGGCTGTAGGAGCCCCTCTAGGAGTCTGTACACCCCCAGTGAGCGTAGTCGACTATTATTTGGATCGGGCTGCACATATATATATATATATATATATATATATATNCCACACAAAATGTTTCAGCGTGCAGCCCGATCCGAATAATATATATATATATATATATATTATTCGGATCGGGCTGCACGCTGAAACATTTTGTGTGGATACATGTTACCGTTGAGCGAGAGTGCTGAGTGTGAGCTTTGAGCACTAATAGAGGAGTCACGAGTGACGAAGAGATCTTACGTATGAGTGATATTGTTCCCCAGAGGCTGTAGATTGTGATATCATTGTTGTTCCCTCATTTTACACTAAGTCTCTTTAATAGACGTTGAGTTATGTTTTATGCAAGTTTAGAAGGGGAACTGGAGTTTGTAAAGTATTTGGTAAATGTAGTCTTTTGGGTTACTCTATTTGTTTTCACTGGCACATATTTTTATGAAACTATCACTTTTAAATGTTCACCACTGCACTCAAGTCTTTAGTTACTTTGGTTACTTACTGAGTTGGCGTACTCACGTTACCCCCTGCACCTTTGCATGCAGATCTAGGTACCAGATCTGAGCGTTAGCTGATTTCTCCTTTGCTCGATGATAGAGGTAGCTGTTCGGTGTCCCCAGCTAGCCTTCTTTTCCTTTCTTAGCTCGTAGATTTCTAGTATTCTCAGGATTGTACTAATAGGGGCTTGTTATCAGATTTTGTATTTATCGCTTTAGATGCTCATGACAGTTGTATCCGGGTGCTGGGTTGTGGTTAGATTTGATTTTGTGGTATTACTGCTATTGATTGTATCTTTAAAACAGGAGCTTTAAATGAATTACTTTGACTTGTGACATCAAATAGACGGTTTTGTGTGTTACTCTCAGTAGTTGGCTGGCCTAGTTTCACGATAGGCGTCATCACAACCTATATTGATTTGGGGTCATGACAAGTTGGTATCAGAGCACTAGGTTACATAGGACTCAACAGTCATGAGCAGGTTTAGTAGAGTCTTGTGGATCGGTACGGAGACGTCTGTACTTATATTCGAGAGGCTACAAAACCCTTAGGAAAAATCTCATTTTCTTGAATTATGTCGTGTCATTTTGTTGATTATGGAAATCAAAACTTTTGTTGTTTCATTCTATCGAAGATGGTGAGGACACGCGCTACCGATCAGGGTGACCAGACACCAGCCCGTGCAGCATCCGGTGCAGTACCAGAGGGTCCACCTACCATTCAGGATCAGGTTCCCGTCGCAGATATACCAGCGGGGCAGGCTCAGCCACCGACAGTGCCCATTGTTATTCCGGGTCTTCAGGAGACTCTGGCTCAAATCTTGAGTGTATGTACCAACCTTGCTCAGGCAGTTGTTGCATCTTCTACTGCTGCTACTTCTCAGGTTGGAGGAGGCAGTCAGACTCCAGCTTCCCGGACACCTGAGCAGGTTACTCAGGGCCTTCAGACACCGGGGGCAGTTCCAGCCTAGCCGGTTGCTCCAGTTCAGGACTTCGTGGTTCCAGCTATGCCAGATCCCGAAAACTACTCCATGATGCTCTTGCCCTTTGAATCGGCTCCCAAATGCTCCGAGTCTATTAAATTCAGATTTAACATCAAAATATGGTTGGAAGATGAAACCCATTCGAAATTTATAACAATTGGGCACAAATCCCGAAATTGGCCAAACCCGACCCCCGGGTCCACGTCTCGGAATTCTATAAAAATTGCACCATAATAATCCTCATCCTTTCCCGAGTCTATGCATATAAAAATATCAAAATCCGACTACAATTACTTAATTAAAGTCTCAATTTCTCATGCCTTAACTTCCCCAAATTTTGGGTTTAAATCCAACTAATTTCAAGTTTAATTACTAAGAAAACAACATAGAATCGAGTTATGATGTCAAAAAATCTTACCTCCAAACGTTCCCCTTTGAATCCCTCTTTAAATCTCTCTCAAGGGCTGCAATTTCGTCCAACAATGGTGAGAAATGGGTTCAAACTCGTGGATGTGGATTTTTAAAAGAAACTGCCCAGGCCCCATATTTACCATACGCGATGGCGGGACCCCCCACGCGTTCGCAGTTAACAAACACATGACCCTACACGATCGCAATCCAACTTACGCGATCGCGTATAGAAAAATGCCTTCACTCCACTGCAGCCGGAATACCCTACGCGAACGCGGCACTGGCCACGCGTTCGCAAAGAATCACTTCTCACTCGACCACGATCACGACCCGTTTACTACGATCGCATAGAAAAACCTTGAATCCACCCCTACTAAGCCTACGCGATCGGGAACTCATCCCTGTGATTGCGTAGAAAAAAACCAGAAGAAAAACCAGCAGAAATTCTGCAACTTTCCAACATCCAAACTAGGTCTGTTAATCTTCCTGAAACACTCCTGAGGCCCTCGGGACCACAACCAAACATACCAACACACTCCATAACACCATTCAAACTTAGTCGAGCCTTCGAAACACCCATAACAACGCCCAAACACCAAAATCACATCGGATTCAAGCCTATGAGCTTTGAGATTTATAAATTTCACCAAAGATGCCGAAACCATCCAAAACGCGTCCGATTGACGTGAAATTTTGAAAACACATCCAAAATGACACTACGAACCTGTTCCAACTTCCAAAATTCCATTCCAACCGCAATAGCTAATTTTTCACTGCCGACCAGAAATCGCCAAAAACTCAATTTTGCCAATTCAAGCCTAATTCTTCACCGGACATCAGAACCACATTACGAACACACTCCTAAGTCCAAAATCACCTAACGAAGCTATATAAGCCATAAAACCTACATTCCGAGGTCGTTTACCAATAAGTCTACTCCCAGTTGACTTTTCTAATTATTAAGCCAAATTAAGAGACTAAGTGTCTCAGTTCTCACCACGACCACTCCGAACCCGAACCAATCGACCCAACACAACATAAACAGGCTAAGCAACATATGATAAATCATAAATAGGGAAAACGGGCTAAAATTCTCGGAACGACCGACCGGGTCTTTACATCTGCCCCCTCTTAAACAAACATTCGTTCTCGAACGGGTCTAGAAACATACCTGGAGTCTCAAATAAGTGAGGATATCTGCTCCGCATCTCCCGCTCGATCTCCCAGGTGGAATCCTACATCGACTGTCCTTAGACCTCAGCTTCCTGACCTGACGACCCAAAATAGCCACTGGCTCTACCTCATATGACATATCGCCCTTGAGCTGAACCTTGTTGAAGTCCAAAACATGAGACAGGTCACCAACATACTTCCGGAGCATCGAAACATGGAACACCGGATGAATACTCGATAAGATGGGTGGCAAGGCAAGTTTGTAAGCCACCTCTCCAATCCTGTGAAGTACCTCAAATGGCCCAATGAACCGAGGACTCAGATTTCCCCTCTTCCTGAACATCATAACACTCTTCATGGGTGACACCTTCAGCAACACCATCTCCCCAACCATGAAAGACACATCTCGGACCTTCCGGTCCGCATAAATTTTCTGCCTGGACTGCGCTGTTCCAAGCCACTCCTGATTCAACTTCACCTTACCCAACGCATCCTGAACCATGTCTGTGCCCAATAGCCTAGCCTCGCCTGGCTCAAACCAACCAACCGGAGATCTAAAGCTCCTACCATATAAAGCCTCATACGGAGTTGTTGCACGGGCTGGTCCCCTACCTCTACCACGACCTCGAGTGGCTTGAAAGGGTGACTAAGTGAGGCCAAGAGACGAGTTTGTGAGGATAGTTCTGGATCGGGTTGAACGCCGCATCATATATAGATATTATATGGATCGGGCAGCACACCGCAACATATATATATATTGGATCGGGCTGCATGCGGTAGCAATATGGCTCTTGGGCTGTAGGATCCCATCTAGGAGTCTGTACACCCCTAGTAAGCGCAGTTGACTGTTATTTGGATCGGGCTGCACGCCGCAACATATATACATATATATATATATTATTCGGATCGGGCTGCACGCTGCAACATATGCTATGTGGATCGGGCTGCACGCCGTAGCAGTTTGTGGGGATGCATGTTACCGTTGAGTGAGAGTGCTAAGTGTGAGCTTTGAGCACTAATAGAGGAGTGGCGAGTGACATAGAGATCTTACGTATGAGTGATATTGAGCCCAAGAGGCTATAAACTGTGATATCATTGTTATTCCCTCATTTTACACTGAGTCTCTTTAATAAACGTTGAGTTAAGTTTTATGCAAGTTTAAAAGGGGAACTGCAATTTGTAAAGTATTTGGTAAATGTAGTTTTTGAAGTTACTCTATTTATTTTCACTGGCACATATTTTTATGAAACTATCACTTGTAAATGCTCTTCACTGCACTCAAGTCTTTAGTTACTTTGGTTACTTACTGAGTTGGCATACTCACGTTACTCCGTGCACCTTTGTGTGCAGATCCAGGTACCAGATCTGTGCGTTAGCTGATTTCTCCTTTGCTTGGAGGATTGAGGTAGCTGTTCGGCGTCCCCAGCTGGCCTTGTTTTCCTTTATTAGCTCGTAGATTTCTAGTATTCTCCGGATTGTACTAATAGGGGCTTGTTATTAGATTTTGTATTTATCTCTTTAGATGCTCATGTCAGTTGTATCCGGGTGCTGGGTTGTGGTTAGATTTGATTATTGGTATTACTGATGTTGATTGTATCTTTAAAATAGGAGATTTATTGGTATTACTGTACTGGGTTATATCCCATTAGTCAAACACCTAGGTGATGGTCATAACCCTATGCTTTTTTCAAAATTTGAAAAAAAAACAAAAATAATTCTCTTAATTTCATTTCTTAATTTGCAATCTTAGTTTAAAATAGACATAGAAACAACCCCAATCTGTGGAAGTGAATTCAGGTAGTTCAAACTCACGTACTACAATATATACTCCTAACTCCCAAATATAGCTCCCTGTGGAAATTGACCTCGTCTCTTACTGGGTACTATTATTGCAATCGGCTGTTTCATAATATTGATTTGAGGTGTGAAATTGGACGAGATTAGCAGGTGCGGTGCTCGTGCCGTAGAAGCAGGCTCGCAGATGTGAGACTTTGCCCGCAGAAGCGGGAAGGGAATACTTGGGCATGGTCCCCATCTGCGAGGCTTTGTCCGCAGAAGCGTAAGTGCTGGAGGCTGTGAGGTTCATTTAATACGGGATTTAGACCATTTTTGACTCATTTCTTTCACTTCTCGGGTGACCTTGGAGCTTCTTAGAGGGGTTATCACCTAGATATTGGAGGTAATTATTTTCTATGCAATGTATGTTAAATACATAGATTATAGGTAGATTTTAATATGTAAATTTGTAAAAATTATGGGTTTAGATGACAAACCTAGGTTTTGAAAAACAAAATTTAACCACGAAAATGATTATGGAATGGGATAAAAATTACATATTTGAGTTCGTAAGTTTTTGGTAACAATTATCTTTGAAAATTTCCAGAATCCAAGCACGTGGGCCTGGGGTGAATTTTTGGAATCTTCCAATTTGGGTTGGGTAATTACTCTAATAGTTAACTGATGAACTTTTGAACATGTATTGATTAATTTATATAATATTTGACTAGTTTTGGATTGTTTGGCATCAAGTGGAGGATTTAAAACATATTTGTGGATCAGAAGTGAGCTTGAGAACAAGGTAAGTCTCATGCCTATCCTTGTAAGAGGGAATTCATCCCCTTAGGTGTATTTTGTTGTGAACTACTTGTGAGGGGAGATACGTACACACTACGTGAGGAGGGTCTGTGTGTAGCTATATTCCATCTGATGTCTAGGTAGTCTTAGATTTGCATCATGCTTCGTTTGCACTGTTATGTTGATTAAGCATATTAATTGTATTAACCAGAGCTGAGATTAAGGATTTTAAAATTTAAAAGTCTCCCATTTAGATTTCTTATGTTTGGGGAAGAATGGAAGAATTTTATTATTAACTCTGAGAAATCCATGTCCACTCGCGTCAGTATTTCCGCGAGCAAGGTAAATTCTTCTGCTCTCATGGGAGCGGGTCGTTCGCCTCGGAAGGTTATTAGATGAATTTATGGTTCATTCCATTTGACCCTCAGTAGTTCACACACTATATAAATATTTTGGATCGGGTCGTACGACCTTTGCATAAATCCTGTGTAATAATACTCGGAGCCTAACTATACTTGATATTATTTTATTGGTTTGAGAGGTTACAATGATTGAATAATGGAAATTGACTTGGGACTTACTATTAGTGAACGGATTATTTATTCACAGTTTGTTATTGAGTTTTATTATTATTTCCATAAGCCATGCTTATTTAGAATTTCGGTATTGTATTGTTAGTCCATAGTAACTGTCAAAGTCGACCCCTCGTCACTACTTCTTCGAGGTTATACTAGATACTTACTGGGTACTTATTATATATATACGCATGCTACACTTCTGCACTAACCGTGCAGGATCTTTGATAGGTGCATCTGGTAGTCATCCCGACGCGCACTCCTAATACTCCGAGACTTAGCGGTGAGTTTCCTTTCTGTGATGACCCAAAGGGGTCATCTTATAAATTAAGACTCCATTCTAGTCTTATTAGTCTTAAAAAAATTAATTTTATTTACCTCGATTTATGTGCACAGTCCGAGCGTGAAACTGGAAAGCTTTTATGTGAAAATATGAGAAATAGAAATATTTAGAGTTAAAATTTGGTTTTAGTTGACTTTGGTCAATATTTTGAGTAAACGGTCCTGGATCTCTGTTCCGACGTTCCCCGGAGGTCCGCAGTAAACTATGAGACTTGGGCGTATGCTTGGAATTGAATTCCGAGGTCCCTAGCCTTAGAAAATAATATTTGAAGAAAATTTTTAAGCTTGTTATTACAAGAAATAAATAAATTAAATAATATGTGAAATTGTTGGTATCAGGCCCGTATTTTGGTTCCGGAGCCCGGAACAAGTTTTTTATGATATTTAGGTCCTATCTGTGAAATTTGATGAGAACCTGAGTTGGTTTGACGTGATTCGGACGTCCGTTTGAAAAGTTAGGAATTTGAGTGTTCATGAGTAAATCTTGAGTTTTGAGGCTAAATTTGTGGTTTTTGAAGTTATTTTGATGATTTGATCGCACGATCAAGTCTGTATGATGTTTTTAGACTTGCGTGCATGTTTGGTGTGGATCCCCGAGGGCTCGGGTGAGTTTCGGGTAGGCTACGGAGTGTCTAAACTTAGAAAAATACCCAACAACTGAAATCTGGTGTTGCAAGCCTCTGATCTCGCATTTGCGCGATCATGCTTCGCATTTACGAAGTCCTGGGCCAACCCCAGATCTTGCAAATGCGATATTTAGGGTCGCAATTTCGAAATTCCACCTTGTCGCAAATGCGACATTTTTTTCACATTTGCGGAAAACACCAGAAATCCTAGGGCTCGCAAATGCGAACTCCAGTTCGCAAATGCGAGACCCGCAAACTGTTATATCAGATTTTTGACGGGTTTTTCACTTCTTTTTCAATTCTCTCAAACCCTAAACCTCCATAGGCGATTTTCCAAAGACCCAAACTTCTCCACATCATTGGTAAGTGATCTCTAACTAATTCCTTTCATTCCTTAACAACTTTTAACAAGATTTCAACCAAAAATCTAGAGTATTCATGGTAAAAATTGGGTTTTTGGGTAAAACCTAGGAATTTCAAAATTTAGGGATTTAGACATTGAATTGAGGTCGGATTCCAAACCAATTGCATATCCGGGATCGGGGGAGATTGGGTAAATGGGTTTTGGTCCGAACCTCGAGTTTAGACCAAACGGGCCCGGGGTCGATTTTTTGTATGTTATTAAGAAAACATAGGAAAACCATAGAGTTTCATTAAACTTGGTTCCATTAAGCAATAATTTATTATATTGAACCAGTTGTGATTAGATTCGAGCGGGTTAGAGGTAAATTCTAAAGGAAAGGCCGTGCTAGAGCAATGATTGCTTGTGAGATTGAGGTAAGTTCTTGGTTTAACCTTGACTTGAGGGAATAAGAATCCCCACTTAATTGCCATGTGAATTGTCATGTGTGTGGTGTATAGGTGAGGTGATGAGTATCTATACACCACCAATTTAGTTGTTGAACATGATCCCTTTTCTCGTTTCCAATTTATGTGATTCATGGCTTAATTGTTTTATGCTCATTGATGTCTCCATGATTACTTGGTTTCATTAACTTGTTGTTACATATTGTTTCAAGTATTTGGAAGTGTTGGTTGTTCCCTTGGTTTCATTGTGATACATAAAAAGGATGAGCTGGTTGACAATATTTGATTATGTATATTCCGAATGGTCTCCTTGTGAAATGATAATTGATGAAGTTTGTGAGTTGTACAGAATTTTGTTTACAGTTGTTGATATAAAAATATTGTGAAGGGCTTTGGCCTGAATTGTGAAAATTTTCATGAATAAAGTGATATGATATGTCTGGTGGGAGCGGGTTGCGCGCTGCAACATGAGTAATAAGAGTGATATATAGGGAGGATCAATAAGGGTGGACAGGTGGGAGCGTGTTACACGCCGCAACAAGGAGCGATAAGGGAGGACACTTATGTTTTATGATTTTCAAAAGTAAAGATTTGAAAACTTACTGTTTTACTTTACTATTTTTCATATTTTTCACTTACTTTTATTTTTAAAGTCAAAGTTTTGAAATTTGGAAACTTATGTGAGATTTGGTTATAGCTGAGACCTGGAAAAGGCGTCTGAGTTATTCTAATTGTTGCTACAGTTATTGTTTTGTTTATTTTAGAATTTTTCTTTGTTGATTTATTATATATTATTTACAAGTTATATTGTTAATGCCCCGCCGTAACCTCGTTATTACTTCATCGAGGTTAGGCTCGGCACTTACTAAGTACATGGGGTTTGTTGTACTGCTACTACACTATGCAGTCTTTTGTGCAGATCCAGGTACCGGTCAGAGCTAGGAGATTTTAGTAGCTGTCATCATATACTCGGATACACGAAGTAGATATGCTGGCGTCCGCAGATTCCTAGAGTCTTCTCTTAATTTTATAGGCACTGTTTTATTACATTCAAAATAGATACATAATTCTTTCAGCCCATTATTTGTAGTATTCGTAGTGGTTCGTGAATTGTGACACCAGACCCTGGGGTAGTCTCATAGTTATATATTTAGTTCGTGGTTCGTCTTAGTTATTGATTATTATTATTATTATTATTCATGAAGTTATTCGTTTGAAATTATTGGATTTAGTTTATTTTAAATCGTCTTATTGCATTTAAGTAAATGTTCGAAAGGAAATGGTTAAATAAATTTCTAACATTGGCTCGCCTAGCAAGTATTGTGTTAGGAGCCATCACGATCCCGAGGGTTGGGAATTTGGGTTGTGACAAGTTGGTATCAGAGCTTTAGGTTGCGTAGGTCTGACAATTCACGATCAAGCTTAATAGAGTCTGAAGGATCGGTACATAGACGTCTGTACTTATCTTTCAGAGACTATGAAGTTAGGAACAGACTCAGTTTTTATTTCTACTCTATCGTGCGATTCTTGATATCTCAAAATAGTGATGAAACTCTTCTATTCTCTCGCAGATGGCAAGAAAACGTGCTTCCTCTTCCGCTGACCAACATTCTGGTCTTCCAGCAACAACAACTCTTATTAGGGGTAGAGGCCGAGGCCACGTCTGGGGCCGAGGCAGGGGCAGGAAACAACCTACTGCTCAGATAGCAACTCCAGTTGGGGAGCCCCATATTGAGATTGATGGGGGCTCCAGCTCAGGTTCTAGAGGGGTTTATTTCTACCCCGGTACTTCAAGATTCTTTGGTCAAATTAGTGGGCCTTATGGAGAGTGTATCCCAGACTGGCGCACTTCCTACTATAGCAGCGTTTCAGATATCTGGACAACTTTCATGAGGTTCTTCGTAATATGGGTATTTTGGAGACCAATGGGGTCGACTTCGCCGCGTTTCAGATAACTGATTTCGCCAAGAAATGGTGGAGGGATTATTTGTTGACTAGACCAGTTGGGTCGCCTACCTTGACTTGGGATCAGTTTTCTCACCTCTTTTTGGAGATATTTTTGCCTATTACTATGAGAGAAGAGAAGTGTCGTTAGTTTGAGCGTCTTCAGCAGGGTGGTATGACAGTTACCAGTATGAGAATCGTTTTGTGGATTTTACTCGGCATGCTATTATTTTGTTTCCTACTAAGAGAGAGAGGGTTAGGAGATTTATTGAGGGCCTTGGCCATCCCATCAGGTTGCAGATGGCTAAGAAGAAAGGGACTGAGATTTCATTTCAGGATGCGACCAATGTGGCCAGGAGAGTTGAGACAGTTCTCGGGATGGGAGTTCAGGGGTCAGACAAGAGACCTCGCCATTCCGGTAGATTTAGCGATGACTCGTCTGGAGGCGGAGATACTCAGGGTAGAGGCCATTCTTCCAGTCCATTCAATTGAAAACTCCAGACATCCCATGATGCCTCAGGGGGTCGTGGCTCTTACTTTCCTTATTCTGATCAGTCAGCCCCTATCAGAGCACCTCCTCTTCAGAGTTATTATCATGGTCAGCCGGTTCGTCAGGGTCAGCCCCAGTATCAGGATAGATGTTATGAGTGCGGTGAGTATTTTTGGGTGGTCAACCTCAGTACCAGAATTCTCGTGCTATAGTTCCGGCACCAGCTGTAGCACCACCTGCCCAACCAGCCAGGGGTAGGGTTCAAGTAGTTTGAGGTAGAGGTCAAAATGTTAAAGGTGGAGGTCAGCATGCTAGTGGTGGAGGCCAGCTAGCTAGAGGTGGTGGCCAGCCCGTTAGAGGTGGAATACAACCTGTCAGGGGTCCTCCTGGTGATGCAGTTCAGAGTGGTGGGGCCCATCCCCGATTATATGCATTTTCAGCCAGACCTGTGGCAGAGTCCTCCGATGCAATTATCACAGATACCATTTCAGTTTGTAATAAAGATGCTTCAATTTTGTTTGATCCAGGGTCTACTTATTATTATGTGTCATTTATTTTGCCTCGTATTTGGTTGTGACCCGCGATTCCTTGAGTGTCCTTGTTTATGTGTCTACACCAGAAGGGGATGCTATTGTTGTAGATTGTGTATATCGTTCCTGTATAGTCATTATTGTGAGTCTTCTTGACATGGTTGATTTTGATGTCATTTTGGGCATGTATTGGTTGTCACCTTATTATGCCATCTTGGACTGTCACGCCAAGAGAGTTACTTTAGCTTTGCCGGGATTGCCTCGGTTAGAATGGAAAGGGACTCCTGGTCGCTCACCCAGCAGAGTGATTTCTTATACCAAGGCTTGTCGCATGGTTGAGAAGGGGTGTTTGGCTTATTTGGCTCATATTCTTGATTCTAATGCAGAGGTTTCTTCGATATATTCGGTGCCTATTGTTCGGGAGTTTCCCAAAGTGCTTCTTGCAGACCTGTCGGGGACGCCACCCGACAGGGATATTGATTTTTGCATTGATGCCGCTCCGGGAACTCAACCCATTTCTATCCCTCCATACTGGATGGCCCCACCAGAGTTGAAAGAATTGAAAGAGCAATTGCAATACTTGCTTGATAAGGGTTTCATTAGACCTAGTGTCGCGCCCTAGGGTGCACCGGTTATGTTTGTAAAGAAGAAGGATGGATCGATGAGAATGTGTATAGATTACCGGCAGTTGAATAAAGTTACTATCAAGAATAAGTACACATTGCCGAGAATTGATTATCTATTTGATAAACTTCAGGGTGCCAGTGTGTTTTCGAAAATTGATCTGAGATCGGGCTACCATCAGTTGAAGATTAGGGCATCTGATATTCCTAAAATAGCCTTTCGTACAAGGTATATGCACTATGAATTTTTGGTGATCTTTTTTGGCTTGACTAATGCCCCAGCAGCCTTTATGGATTTGATGAATTGAGTTTTCAAGCCTTATCCGGATTCCTTCGTAATTGTGTTCATTTATGATATTCTTATATACTCCCGCAGTCGGGAGGAGCATGAACAACACCTCCGTATAGCACTCCGTACTTTGAGGGGCAATCAGTTATATGCAAAATTTTCCAAGTGTGAAATTTGGTTAGACTCAGTAGATTTCTTGGGTCACGTCGTATCAGCAGAGGATATTCAAGTAGATTCTAAGAAGATAGAGGCAGTCAAGAACTCGCCTAGACCCACTTCATCTATGGAAATCAATATCTTCTTGGGTTTGGCGGGATACTATCGTCGTTTTGTTGAGTGGTTCTCATCTATAGCAGCCCCGGTGACGAGACTGACTCAGAAAGGTGCTCCATTTAAATGGTCGGACGAGTGTGAGGTGAGCTTTCAAAAGCTGAAGACCGTCTTGACTTCAGCACCGGTGTTGGTGTTACCATCAGGTTCAGGATCTTTCACGGTGTATTGTGATGCTTCCCGTGTTGGGTTGGGAACGATATTAATGCAGGAGGGCAGGGTGATAGCATATGCGTCTCGGCAGATAAAGATTCATGAGAAGAATTATCCCGTACATGACTTAGAATTGGCAACCATTGTTCATGCATTGAAAATATGGAGGCACTATCTTTATGGCGTGCCATGTGAGGTTTACACGGATCATCGTAGCCTCCAGAACTTGTTCAAGAAAAAGGATCTTAATTTGAGATAGAGGATATGGTTAGACTTATTGAAATATTATGATGTCACTATATTGTATCACCCGGGGAAGGCCAATGTGGTGGCCGATGCATTGAGTAGGAAAGCAGTAAGTATGGGAAGCCTTGCATGTATTCCAGTTGGTGAGAGACCGTTAGCTTCATATATTCAGACATTGGCTAATCAGTTTGTGAGGTTGGATATTTCACCCAGCCATGTCCTAGCTTGTACAGTTGCTCGGTCTTCCTTATTCGAGCATATCAGAGATCGGTAGGATGATGACCCGCACTTGATGATCCTTAGAGACACAGTTCGGCATGGTGGTACCAAGAAGGTTACAGTTAGATATGATAATTTTTTGAGGATGCAGGGTCGTATATGTTTGCCTAACGTTGATGGCCTTCATGAGTTGATTCTTGAAGAAGCTCACAGTTCTAAGTATCTATTCACTCGGGTGCTGTAAGATGTACCAGGACCTGCGGTAACACTACTGGCGGTGAAGGATGAAAAAGGATATTGTTGCTTATGTGGCTCGTTGTTTGAATTTCCAACAGGTGAAATATGAGCATCACAGACCCTGTGTTTTACTTCAGCATATGAAGATTCCTAAGTGGAAGTAGGAGCATATCACTCTGGACTTCGTTGTTGGACTCCCACGAACTCAAAGAATGTTCGACGTCGTTTGGGTTATTGTGGATAGGTTGACTAAATCAGCTCATTTCCATCCAGTGGCAAGTACTTACACTTCAGAGCGGTTGACAGAGATATATATTCGAGAGATTGTTTGCCTTCACGGTGTGCCCGTGTCTATCATTTCTAATCAAGATATGCAGTTTACCTTGCACTTTTGGAGGGCAGTTCAGTGAGAGTTGGGTACCCGAGTTGAGTTGAGCACCGTATTTCATCCTCAGACGCACGGGCAGTAGGAGTGTACTATTCAGATTTTAGAGGATATGTCCGCGCTTGTGTTATTCACTTTGGAGGTTCTTGGGATCAGTTATTGCCGTTAGCGGAGTTTGCCTACAATAATAGTTATCAGTCGAGCATTCAGATGGCTCCCTATGAGGCATTATACGGTAGACGGTGTAGATCTCCAGTTGGGTAGTTTGAGCCGGGAGAGGCTCGGTTATTGGGTACAGACATAGTTCAAGAGGCCTTAGATAAGGTTAAGATTATACAGGATCGACTTCGTGCAGCTCAATCTAGGCAAAAGAGTTACGCCGATCGTAAGGTTTGGGATGTGGAATTCATGGTTGGAGAGAGAGTATTACTTCGGGTATCGCCCATGAAGGGTGTTATGAGATTTGGGAAAAAGGGTAAGTTGAGCCCTATGTATATCGGGTCATTTGAGATTCTTGATAGAGTGGGGGAGGAAGCTTATGGACTTGCGTTGCCTCCAGGTTATCCTCAGTTCATCCGGTATTTCATGTATCTATGCTCTGGAAATATCACGGTGACCCGTCCCACGTGTTAGACTTCAACTCTGTCCAATTGGACAAAGATTTGACTTATAAGGAGGAGTCGGTAGCTATTCTACACCGGAAGGTTCGTCAGTTGAGATCAAAGAGTTGCCCTTCAGTTCGAGTGCAGTGGAGGTGTCAGCCTGTTGAGGCATCTACTTGGAAGTCCGAGTCGGACATGCAGAGTAGATATCCCCACTTGTTTGCTAATTCAGGTAATTTTTTATGTCCGTTCTAGGACAAACATTTCTTTTAGAGGTGGAGATTGTGATGACCCAAAGGGTTCATCTTATAAATTAAGACTCCATTCCAAGCTCATTTGCCTTATAAAGATTAATTTTATTTACCTCAATTTGCGTGCGCGGTACGGGCGTAAAACTGGAAAGCTTTTATGTGAAAATAAGAGAAATAGAAATTTTTAGAGTTCAAATTTGGTTTTAGTTGACTTTTGTCAATATTTTGAGTAAACAAACCCGGATCTGTGTTCCGACGACCCCGGGAGGTCCGCAATAAAATATGAAATCCGAGGTCCCTAGCCTTAGTAAATAATTTTTGAAGAAAATTGTTCAGCTGGTTATTACATAAATAAAGAAATGAAATAATATGTGAAATTATTGGTATCAGGCCCGTATTTCGGTTTCAGAGCCCGGAACAAGTTTTTTATGATATTTAAGTCCTATCTATGAAATTTGATTAGAATCGGACGTCCGGTTGAAAAGTTAGGAATTTTAGTGTTCTTGAGGAAATCTTAAGTTTTGACGCTAAATTTTTGGTTTTTGATTTTATTTGAGGATTTGATCGCACGAGCAACTCCGTATGATATTTTTAGACTTGCGTGCATATTTTGTTTGGAGCCCCGAGGGATCGGGTGAGTTTCAGGTAGGCTACGGAGTGTCTAAACTTAGAAAAATACCCAACAACTGAAATCTGACTTAATTGTTTTATGCTCATTGATGTCTCCATGATTACTTTGTTTCGTTAACTTGTTGTTACATATTGTTTCAAGTATTTTAAAGTGTTGGTTGTTCTCTTGGTTTCATTGTGATACATAAAAAGGATGAGCTGGTTGACAGTATTTGATTATGTATATTCCGGTTGGTCTCATTGTTAAATGATAATTGATAAAGTTTAAGAGTTGTACAGAATTCTGTTTACAGTTGTTGATATAAAAATATTGTGAAGGGCTTTGGCCTGAATTTTAAAAAATTTCATAAATAAAGTGATATGATATGTCTGGTGGGATCGGGTTGCACGCTGCAACAAGGAGTGATAAGGGTGTATAGGTGGGATCGGGTTGCACGCTGCAATAGGAGCAATAAGGGTGATATATAGGGATGAACAACAAGGGTGGACAGGTGGGAGCGGGTTGCACGCGGCAACAAGGAGCCATAAGGGAAGACACTTATGTTTTATTGATTTTCAAAAGCAAAGATTTGAAAACTTACTGTTTTACTTTACTACTTTTCATATTTTTCACTTACTTTTATTTTTAAAGTCAAAGTTTGGAAATTTGAAAACTTATGTGAGATTTGGTTATAGCTAAGACCTCGAAAAGATGGCTGAGTTATTCTAATTGTTGCTACAATTATTGTTTTGCTTATTTTAGAAATTTTCCTTCTTGATTTATTATATATTGTTTACAGGTTATATAGTTAATGCCCCGCCGTAGCCTCATCACTACTTCGTCGAGGTTCGGCTCGAGATTTACTCAGTACATGGAGTCGGTTGTACTGCGACTACACTCTGCACTCTTTTGTGCAAATCCAGGTACCGGTCAGAGCTAGGAGATTTTAGTAGTTTTCATCATATACTCGGAGACACGAGGTAGATCTGCTGGTGTCCGTAGATTCCTGGAGTCTTCTCTTAGTTTTATAGACATTGTTTTATTACATTCAAAACAGATACATAATTCTTTCGGCCCATTATTTGTAATATTCTTAGTGGTTCGTGAATTGTGACACCAGACCCTGGGGTAGTCTCATAGTTATATATTTAGTTCATGGTTCGGCTTAATTATTGATTATTATTATTCATGAAGTTATTCGTTGGAAACGATTGGATTTAGTTTATTTTAAATTGTCTTATTGCGTTTAAGTAAATGATCGAAAGGAATTGGTTAAATAAATTTCTAACATTGGCTTGCCTAGCAAGTATTGTGTTAGGCGCCATCACGATCCCGAGGGTTGGGAATTTGGGTCGTGACACTTTCGAGCCCGTTCCACAACACACGAAGTCTTTCTTTTGTATTTACTTTATGTCTACTTTATTTTAGACAATAGCATAGTATTTTTTATATTCTACTAGTAGCTCATACACTTGTGACACCAGGTCTTAAAATTTTGCTAGTAGACACTTGATGATTTTGAGTATTTATTTCACCCCACTTGTTCTCATAATTGTTTACACTCTTTAAACTAAATTGCTCACCTCTTACTTATTCAATAATTAAAAATCAACTATTTCTAAAATGTTAAAAGAATAAAAACATGGCTAGTTTACCGTTGGCTTGCCTAATAGCGATGTTGGCAGTCATCACGACCTATAGAAAAATTGGGTCGTGACAGATATCACACCCCAACTTATTCTATAAATTTTACAAGATAATGTTAAATAAAATACAAATAATATCTATCAATCTACCTATATTACACTTTATGTGTTAAGAAATATTTTCAAGTTTATAATAAAGCATAATATTATTTTCAAACTAACATAGGAGTAATTATTAACCCAAAGACTTGACTTGTGAGGAGGAGTCGGTAGCTATTCTACACCGGAAGGTTCGTCAGTTGAGATCAAAGAGTTACCCTTCAGTTCGAGTGTAGTGGAGGTGTCAGCCTGTTGAGGCATCTACTTGGGAGTCCGAATCGGACATGCAGAGTAGATATCCCCACTTGTTTGCTAGTTCAAGTAATTTTTTATGTCCATTCTAGGACGAACGTTTCTTTTAGAGGTGGAGATTGTGATGACCCAGATCTGTGTTCCGACGACCCCGGGAGGTCCGCAATAAAATATGAAATCCGAGGTCCCTAGCCTTAGAAAATAATTTTTGAAGAAAATTGTTCAGCTGGTTATTACATAAATAAAGAAATGAAATAATATGTGAAATTATTAGTATCAGGCTCGTATTTTGGTTTCGGAACCCGGAATAAGTTTTTTATGATATTTAAGTCCTATCTATGAAATTTGATGAGAATCGGACGTCCGGTTGAAAAGTTAGGAATTTGAGTGTTCTTGAGGAAATCTTAAGTTTTGACGCTAAATATTTGGTTTTCGATGTTATTTTGAGGATTTGATCGAACGATCAACTCCGTATGATAATTTTAGACTTGCGTGCATATTTGGTTTGGATCCCCGAGGGATCGAGTGAGTTTGGAGTAGGCTACGAAGTGTCTAAACTTAGAAAAATACCCAACAACTGAAATCTGGTGGTGCATGCCTCTGATCTCGCATTTGCGAGATTAGGCTTCGCATTTGTGAAGTCCTAGGCCTACCCCAGATCTCGCAAATACGAGATTTAGGGTCGCAATTGCGAGATTTAGGGTCGCAATTGTGAAATTCCACTTTGTCGCAAATGCGACATTTTTATCGCATTTGCGAAAAACCCCAAAAATCCAGGGCCCGGAAATGCGAACTCCAGTTCGCAAATGCGAGACCCGCAACCTGTTATATCATATTTTTGACGGGTTTTTCAATTCTTTTTCAGTTCTCTCAAACCCTAAACCTCCATAGGCGATTTTCCAAAGACCCAAACTTCTTCACATCATTGGTAAGTGATCTCTAACTAATTTCTTTCATTTCTTAACAACTTTTAACAAGATTTCAACCAATAATCTAGAATTTTCATGGTAAAAATTTGGATTTTTGGGTAGAACTTAGGAATTTCAAAATTTAGGGATTTAGACCTCGAATTGAGGTCGGATTCCAAAATAAATTGCATATCCGGGCTCGGGGGAGATTGGGTAAACGGGTTTTGGTCCGAACCTCGAGTTTAGACCAAGCTCGCCCGGGGTCGATTTTTGTATTTTGATAAGAAAACATAGGAAAACCATAGAGTTTTATTAAAGTTGGTTCCTTTAAGCAATAATTGATGATTTTGAGTATTTATTTCACCCCACTTGTTCTCATAATTGTTTACACTTTTTAAACTAAATTGCTCACCTCTTACTTATTCAATAATTAAAAATCAACTATTTCTAAAATGTTAAAAGAATAAACACATGGCTAGTTCACCGTTGGCTTGCCTAACATCGATGTTGGCAGTCATCACGACCTATAGAAAAATTGGGTCGTGACAGATATCACACCCCAACTTATTCTATAAATTTTACAAGATAGTATTAAATAAAATACAAATAATATCTATCAATATACCTATATTACACTTTATGTGTAAAAAAATATTTTCAAGTTTATAATAAAGCATAATATTCTTTTCAAACTAACATAGGAGTAATTATTAACCCAAAGATTTGACTTGTGAGTAGGAGTCGATAGCTATTCTACACCGGAAGGTTCGTCTTGAGATCAAAGTGTTACCCTTCAGTTCGAGTGCAGTGGAGGTGTCAGCCTGTTGAGGCATCTATTTGGGAGTCCGAGTCGGACATGCAGAGTAGATATCCCCACTTTTTTGCTAGTTCAGGTAATTTTTTATGTACGTTCTAGGAGGAACGTTTCTTTTAGAGGTGGAGATTGTGATGACCCAAAGGGATCATCTTATAAATTAAGACTCCATTCCAGGCTCATTTGCCTTAAAAAGATTAATTTTATTTACCTCAATATGCTTGCGCGGTCCGGGCGTGAAACCGGAAAGCTTTTATGTGAAGATATGAGAAATAGAAATTTTTAGGGTTAAAATTTGGTTTTAGTTGACTTTTGTCAATATTTTGAGTAAACAGACCCGGATCTATGTTTCGACGACCCCGGGAGGTCCGCAATAAAATATGAAATCCGAGGTCCCTAGCCTTAGAAAATAAATTTTGAAGAAAATTGTTCAGCTGGTTATTACATAAATAAAGAAATGAAATAATATGTGAAATTATTGGTATCAGGCCCATATTTTGGTTTTGGTGCCCGGAACAAGTTTTTTATGATATTTAAGTCCTATTTATGAAATTTTATAAGAATCGGACGTCCGGTTGAAAAGTTAGGAATTTGAGTGTTCTTGAGGAAATCTTAAGTTTTGACGCTAATTTTTTTTTTTTGATGTTATTTTGAGGATTTGATCGCACGAGCAACTCCGTATGATATTTTTAGACTTGCGTGCATATTTGGTTTGGAGCCCCGAGGGATCGGGTGAGTTTCGGGTAGGCTACAGAGTGTCTAAACTTAGAAAAATACCCAACAGCTGAAATCTGGTGTTGCAGGCCTCTGAGCTCGCATTTGCGAGATTAGGCTTCGCATTTTTGAAGTCCTAGGCCAGCCCCAGATCTCGCAAATGCGAGATTTAGGGTCGCAATTGTGAAATTCAACCTTGTCGCAAATGCGACATTCTTATCGCATTTGCGAAAAACCCCAAAAATCCCAGGGCCCGCAAATGCGAACCCCAGTTCACAAATGCGAGACCCGCAACCTGTTATATCATATTTTTGATGGGTTTTTCAATTCTATTTCAGTTTTCTCAAACCCTAAACCTCCATAGTCGATTTTCCAAAGACCCAAACTTCTTCACATCATTGGTAAGTGATCTCTAACTAATTTCTTTCATTCCTTAACAACTTTTAACAAGATTTCAACCAATAATCTAGAGTTTTCATGGTAAAATTTTTGATTTTTGGGTAGAACTTAGGAATTTCAAAATTTAGGGATTTAGACCTCGAATTGAGGTCGGATTCCAACACCAATTGCATATCCGGGCTCGGGGGAGATTGGGTAAACGGGTTTTGGCCCGAACCTCGAGTTTAGACCAAGCGCACCCGGGGATCGATTTTTGTATTTTGATAAGAAAACATAGGAAAACCATGGAGTTTTATTAAAGTTGGTTCCTTTAAGAAATAATTGATGATATTGAACAAATTGTGATTAGATTCGAGCGGGTTAGAGGCAAATTCTAAAGGAAAGGCCGTGCTAGAGCAGTGATTGCTTGTGAGATTGAGGTAAGTGCTTGGTTTAACCTTGACTTGAGAGAATAGGAATCCCACTTAGTTGCTATGTGAATTTGCATGTGTGTGATGTATAGGTGAGTTGACAAGCATCTATACACCACAATTTTTGTTGTTGAACATGATCCCTTTTCCCGTTTCCAATTTATGTGATTCATGGCTTAATTGTTTTATGCTCATTGATGTCTCCATGATTACTTTGTTTCGTTAACTTGTTGTTACGTATTGTTTCAAGTATTTTGAAGTGTTGGTTGTTACCTTGGTTTCATTGTGATACATAAAAAGGATGAGCTGGTTGACAGTATTTGATTATGTATATTCCGGTTGGTCTCATTGTTAAATGATAATTGATGAAGTTTAAGAGTTGTACAAAATTCTGTTTACAATATTTGATATAAAAATATTGTGAAGGGCTTTGGCTTGAATTGTAAAAATTTTCATAAATAAAGTCATATGATATGTCTGGTGGGATCGGGTTTGCACGCTGCAACAAGGAGTGATAAGGGTGTATAGATGGGATCGGGTTGCACGCTGCACTAGGAGCAATAAGGGTGATATATATAGGGATGAGCAATAAGGGTGGACAGGTGGGAGCGGGTTGCACGCGGCAACAAGGAGCCATAAGGGAAGACACTTATGTTTTATTGATTTTCAAAAGCAAAGATTTGAAAACTTACTGTTTTACTTTACTACTTTTCATATTTTTCACTTACTTATATTTTTAAAGTCAAAGTTTGGAAATTTGAAAACTTATGTGAGATTTGGTTATAGCTGAGACCTGGAAAAGATGGCTGACTTATTCTAATTGTTGCTACAATTATTGTTTTGTTTATTTTAGAAATTTTCCTTCTTGCTTTATTATATATTGTTTACAGGTTATATAGTTAATGCCCCGCCGTAGACTCCTCACTACTTCGTCGAGGTTCGGCTCGGCACTTACTCAGTACATGTGGTCGGTTGTACTGCTACTACACTCTACACTCTTTTGTGCAAATCCAGGTACCGGTCAGAGCTAGGAGATTTTAGTAGTTGTCATCATATACTTGGAGACACGAGGTAGATCTACTGGTGTCCGTAGATTCCTGGAGTCTTCTCTTAGTTTTATAGACATTGTTTTATTACATTCAAAAAAGATACATAATTCTTTCGGCCCATTATTTGTAATATTCTTAGTGGTTCGTGAATTGTGATACCAGACCCTGGGTAGTCTCATAGTTATATATTTAGTTCGTGGTTCGGCTTAATTATTGATTATTATTATTCATGAAGTTATTCATTGGAAACGATTGGATTTAGTTTATTTTAAATTGTCTTATCGAGTTTAAGTAAATGTTCAAAAGGAAATGGTTAAATAAATTTCTAACATTGGCTTGCCTAGCAAGTATTGTGTTAGGCGCCATCACGATCCCGAGGGTTGGGAATTTGGGTCGTTACACTTTCGAGCCCGTTCCACAACACACTAAGTCTTTATTTTGTATTTACTTTATGTCTACTTATTTTAGACAATAGCATAGTATTTTGTATATTCTACTAGTAGCTCATACACTTGTGACACCAGGTCTTGAAATTTTGCTAGTAGACACTTGATGATTTTGAGTATTTATTTCACCCCACTTGTTCTCATAATTGTTTACACTTTTTAAACTAAATTGCTCACCTCTTACTTATTCAATAATTAAAAATCAACTATTTCTAAAATGTTAAAAGAATAAACACATGGCTAGTTCACCGTTGGCTTGCCTAACAATGATGTTGGCAGTCATCACGACCTATAGAAAAATTGGGTTGTGACAGATATCACACCCCAACTTATTCTATAAATTTTACAAGATAATATTAAATAAAATACAAATAATATCTATCAATCTACCTATATTACACTTTATGTGTAAAAAAATATTTTCAAGTTTATAATAAAGCATAATATTCTTTTCAAACTAACATAGGAGTAATTATTAACCCAAATTCATCAAAAAAGTTACTCACTTCACCAAAAATAAAAAGTATGAAGGGAAAATATTTGAAATATAAAAGCTCAGGAAACAAGTGACAGTACAAGTATGATAACCTAAAAAACAAAAAAAGAAGAAAATATTTAAGAATCACGGAAATGGATAGGGAGATGAAAAGGAAATAATTACTATTTATATCTATATTATATTAAAAGTGAGAAGCCCTTAAATTAAAAGTTAAATACGAAAATTCCCATCTTATTTTTACTAAATATTCTACTTAATTAAATAAAACAACTAAAGCCTAAAAAACCTAAATACCCCTGCATAACCGTCACAACCATTAAGAAAAGTTGTACCCAATATGTTAATGTAGATCCATCGACTAGTTTTGTTCTTATAAATACTCCAGTATCATTATTTTCATAATCTCATCACTATGTGTAGATGCAATATCTTTCTTTTTTTTTTTTTTTTTTTTTTTTTTTTTTTTTTTTTTTTAAGCAATCCACTAGGCAATGCCTAGGGCTAGTTTTTATTTATATATAGAAAAATAAAATAAGGTAACATGTCGTCTTGCACTCTGCAAAACCATAACTTATGCCTACTACATAGATCCTATTATCAAATTTGGGTTCGAGCATCCC
>MDKI01265271.1:0-19205 GCA_005239505.1 Nicotiana paniculata
TAATATTTATAGCAAAATAGTATAGAATTTCGGTGTGGTCAAAAAATAGTTGTTCACAATGCCCATGGAGCTTCTTCCATACGGTCATTCCAATCTCGTTTGGATTTGGAGACGACTTTCTTTGACAAGTTGCATAGAGTTTTGTTGAATGCCTCAACTAGACCATTGACATCAACATTGTACATCGAAGACTTACGTTGCTTGAAGCCAAAGAGATCACAAATCTTGTTCATCAACCTATTATCTAATGGATTTTCATTATCCGTTATTATGTAACGAGGAATGCCAAAGCTATAGATTATGTTTACTCGGATGAAACTTGCAACATTTTCCTTCTTTACCTCCTTAAGAGCAACAACTTCAGCCCATTTTGAGAAGTAGTCAGTTGCAGCCAAGATGTATAGGTGCCCACTAGAGGACTTTGGCAGTGGTCCAACGATATCCAATCCCCAAGTGTCAAACAGCCAGGATGCAACAGTCGGGTGCAACACTTCAGGAGGTTGATGAATAAAATTCGCATGGAATTGACAACCCTTGCATCTTCGAGCATAGTCCAAGCAATCTTTTATCATCGTTGGCCAATAATATCCCATCCTCTTTATATGGAAGTGGAGCTTTGGTCCATACTGGTGTGACCCACATACCCCAAAATGTGCCTCTTGCAAAGCATGGAGTGCTTTTTCTTCCCCATCGCAAAAGTACTCCCTCGAACGAACTTCTGTATAGAGTATCTTTGTAGTAAAGGAAGCGAGGTACACGACGACAGATTTCAGTCTTTCTCCTCAGATTTTTTGGAAGTATCCCATAGCATAAGGAGTCGATAATGGGTTGTCTCCATCTTATTTCTGAACTTCAGAAACAACGACAAGATGCTTGAGTTCATTTTCTTCACCTTGGGCCTCATTTGGCGGCGATACTACCCATTTTTGGCAGACAATAACTTGCGCTTGATCAGGCAGGGTTAATGATGAAGCTAGGGCAGCTAAAACATCAGCCTTCTTATTTTCTTTCCTTGGCATTTACTGAATAGTCACATCACCGAGCCACCCCATTAACTTTTTAGCGTAATCATGATATGGGCGCAGGTTTCTTGACCTCGTAACTACCTAGAAGCTGATTGACCACTAAATGAGAGTCACCAAACACTTGTAATTGCAACTGCTTCATTTCAACAGCCATTTCAAGCCCAAGTATTAGTGCTTGGGCAAGAATTCACCTTGGGAAGTGACAAAAACTACGCCAACACCAGCTCCCCCCACGATGCGCAGCACCATCAAAGTACATCTTCCATGGAGGTTGAACTTCAACAACCATTGCATCCTCACCGGATATTTCGTCAGTTAGCTCCTAATCATCAGGTATCAGATGATCTGCCAAGAAGTCTGCCAATGCTTGTCCTTTTTACAGCCTTTTGAGGGATGTAAAAAATCTCGAATTATTGAAATTAAAGGTACCATCTCGCTAGTTGATCACTAAGAAGAGGTTTTGACATCACGAACGTGATGGGATTTGCTTTAGAAACAAGACGAATAACATGAGCTTGAAAGTAGTGCTTCAACTTTTGAATTGAGAAGACTAGCGCCAAACACAACTTTTCAATTGACGAATAATTCAGCTCGTTTGGTTTCATCATCCTGCTCAAGTAGTAAAGAGTTTCCTTCCCCTCACTATTTTCTTGGGCCAACAGCTCTCCAACAGACATTTCTTGTGCTGAAATGTATAGTATCAGCAGCTTCCCAAGTATAGGAGCTGCCAAAACTGGAGGCTTCATTAAGTATGTTTTGATACTTTCAAAGGCATTGCTACAAGCTTGGTCCCACTTGAAAGGAACGCCCTTCTTCATGAGGTGACTGAATGGTTGACACATCCCAGCTAGGTTTGAGATGAATCTCCTAAGGTATGCTAGCTTTCCTTGCAGACTTTTTAATTCATGAATATCCCGTGGCTCAGGCATTTTCAAAATTTCATCTACCTTGGGTTGATCAATTTCGATCACTTGATGCCAGACAATGAAACCCAGAAACTTTCTGGAGGTAACTCCAAAGGCGCATTTCAATGGATTCATCCTAAGTTGGTATCTCCGGAGCAACTCAAACACCATTCTAAAGTCTTTCAAGTGGTTTTCCTTCTTGATGATACGCTATAATTGCGTATTTTAGTCTCTTATTACACTCTAATTTATTGCACTTTAATTGGGTTTGAGCTTTAATCGCTAGTGTTTTGCACTAACTGTGTGTTTTATGCCTTGTAGGAGTGATTTCGAGCTATATAGATGTTATGGAATAAATTCAAGTGATTTGGAGCTTTAAAGTCTGAGTAAAATCCCAAGTAATTAAGCTGGGATCGTGTTCAGGGGTCAAATTTGATAGTTAAGAACAAACGAGACTCGAGTAGGTATATTGTACACTGTTTAGTAAAATAGACATAAACGTTTTTTCCAAACTCCATGTGGACTATGTAATATACGGTTGGAAAGATAACTCAAAGGGTTACAACTTTCATGTTTTACATTTTTCCAAATTCCAAACGGAACAGGGTGAAAAAAGTGGTCGAAATCGAGATCGCGGACCTGACGCGGACTGGGGCAGAATACTTGTTGATTAGCGCGGACGGAGAGTGGTCTTAGCGCGCTCGCGCTACTCCAGACCTAAAAGACAGTCCTTTTTCGCGTGAGAGAAGGTATAATTATTTGGGACCGATCCTACTTGGTATATATACATGGGAAAATGATATTTTGAGGAGGTTGGACATATTTTGGACACAAATTCGACCTAAGGAGGCAGAGACACAATAGGAGCAAGGCGGGGAATTCTTCTACGAGTTTTTCCTTCCTCTTCCTATTTTTCATTATTGGTTATGACTTTAAGTATTGTAGTTTTACATACTATTATGAATAGCTAAATTGTTATCTAGGGTTTTGATGGAACCTTTTGTAGGATAAATTCTTGTTATGTTTTTATATAATTGAGCCGTAGTATTTTCTCTATTTGTTCAACTATATTATTCTTGTGATTGATTGAAGTTCTCTCAATTACCTGTGCCTATTTAGTATGTATTACTCGGAAGAGATTGAATATTTAGGTAGTTGTTGAACAACATCACTCCCGATGTATGTGAGGAATCAATAACCAAGGGTTTAAAGGTGGGATTAGGGATAACGAAACCTTGGGTGCGATCTAAGTGAGCCGTACTTAATGCCAGCTAGCGTAACTCGGGAGAGTACATCTAGTAAATTGTCGTAATTACTCAGGAGATATTTACGGTAGTAGAGCGCTCATGATCGGTAGAGAATACTTAGGCGAAATTATAGAAGATGTAGCGGGAAGAATTCCGACAATTGGGGAAATCATAACTCTAGACCTCCTTAATCTTTTATCCAACCCATAGTGTCTTTACTGTTAATTTACTATTTTAATTTGTTAGTAATTAATTAAACACAAGAATCTTAATATCTATAAGTTAGGAATTGTTCAAGCTTGTATTCTTGGTGATAGTGAACAACTGTAGCTAAGCCTTAAATCTCTGTGGGATTCGACTCCGGACTTGTAAACCGGATTATATTTGCAACGAACGCTTAGTCTCTTTATAAGGCATAGTTGGGCGTGATCAAATTTTGGCGCCGTTGCTGGGGAACTAACGGTGTAGCTGTAGGTGTACATATTTCTAGGTTGCAAGTTTGAACTTTTATTTTTGTTTCTTGTATTTGATTATATTTTTATTTTTTATTTTTTATTTTTGATCTGAGAGACATGGCATCATAAAATTATGAGAGTTTGGATATTGGTAATTCTAATTTTGATCCTCGTTATGCATATTATGGAGGAAATCACCCAGGGCAAAATTATCAAAATATTCCCGAGAGCGAGTTATGTGCACCAACTCAATCTTATGTGTGAAATATGTGATATGTGTGGTGGTCAAGATGGTCACTTTCATGATTGTGCTTATATTTCTTATCTTCCCCCAACCCCTTACGTTGATGGTTCTTATTTTTCTTGTGAAGTTAATAGGAACAAAGAACCCAGGTATGAGGACCTGAAAGAGATCGAGAATATGCTAAAGTGCCTTACGGAATAATATGATGAGATACAACTGCGGGTACAAAGACAAGAGGAAAATATTCACAACTTGGAGGCTCAAGCGAATAAAGTAATTGAACCTTGTAAAGCGCAACAAGTTGACATTGTGGATAGTAGCCAATATGAGTATGAATTGGCTGCAGAAATTGCCATTATACTGGAGGATTTAAAAAACTACGAGGATCAGCTAGAGGAGAAGGCCAGAGTAGAACACCAACAATCAATCGAACTAGATTTTGAGGATGCCAATGTCGTAGAAGAGATGCTAGAGTCAACCAAGGATATTGAGTATACATATTTAGTTGGCTCTAGTGTCATTAGTATTAAGGATGTTGACAATCCCAGTGTTTATGTAGTAGAGCGCATTGGTCCATACTCCAAGCATTTTTCCACATTGTGTTTGGATGATGATATGGAAATAGAGTCGTCCGAGCCACTTGAGGAGTCAAGGAGTAAGGAACAAGATGCCTACATTCTGGAATTTTTCATGCCAGAAAGTCGGGAATACACATCTCATCCAAAGGCCAAGAAGTGCAGAATACTACATTATTTTATTAGGCCAGTCAAATTCGTTCTACCACCCCAGGAGCATGATCATAGAGCAGAATCAAAACTTGGGGTCCAATTCATAAGTTCAAAGTGGAAGTAAAAAGTGATTCACGCCATGCCGCGACGTTAAATCAAACGCTTGTTGGGAGGCAGCCCAGCTTTACTGCTTTCTTTTGTTTTTTTTTAATTATTATTTTTGTATTATATTATTTTTGTGGTGTCAATTTTTGATTTTTTAGGAGCATGGAACGCAAAGCCATTGTAAGGATGCAACATCAAACCATTAGTTGGAACTAAGTGTGAGGTACCGCAAGAAGGACCAGGCATGGGAGAAGTCTGAGTACCCCATGAGATGCTAGTGCTTCGGCCTTTGGCCTACCAGGGGGTTTTTCTTTACCCTCTTGTATGTATGGGTGTGCATTGGGGACAATGCACAATTTTAAGTGTGGGGTGAGGAGATCGTCTGGGTGACTTTCTATGCTGTTTTAGTTGTGTTAGTTTAATTGAATAATTTTTTTGAAATAGACAAGATTGGACTTTTCCCGACGATGGATCTATTAGACAATTTTCTTGAGGGATTTAAGTCTTAAAAAGAAGATTTTGTTTTGTTAGGTAGTGTAGCAATTCCTCCTTGGTTTTTCTTTGTGCCGCGATTCTTTTTTAAGAGTTTTATTTGAACCGGGTGTAGTAGTTTTATTTTTTATTTTTTTTTAGGAATAGAAGCCATTGTGTTGTGTTTTGAATTGAAGAAATATCTGTTGACTTTGTTATGCCTAGAGAATAGTGAGTACTTTGGTTGTGACGCTTAAACTCAGTTTTTGACTCTTGTATAAGTACCTTAAATTGTATGATTTTAAATTTGTTTAACTGCTTTGACTAGAGTGTCTTGATGAATCCAATCCTGAGTGAGTTATGTGCCATGTGTGTGTGAAGTTTGTGTGTTATTTTGTGCATCGCATTTGATGTCTAGAATTTGCCCTGTGTGTTTGCAAAGCGAAAGTAGTTTTGTTCAGTCTTGAAAGTGATATAGACGTTTCTTTGTTGAGCCAGATATGTATATTTTACCCTCCTAATTGTTATGTATTGTAGTTAACCCCTTTGAGCCTATAACCCTGTTTCTTTGGCAACCACATTACAAGCCTTACCCATTTGTTCGAATTAACTATCTATTTGAACCTTTTAACCTCTCATGAGCACTTGAATTGTTATGAGCTGTGTAAAAGTTGAAGTGTGGGATAGTTGGTTTGGATTTTGAGTGAACTAATGAAATAGGGAGAAAGGTTCACTATGTTGAAAAAGTAAGAGCCACTTAAAAAAGAAAAAAAAAAGAAAAGAAAAAAAAATAGTTGTATTGTTGTGAAAAATAAAATATTCCTTGATAAGTGGTGACTCTTGATGTAATTGTGCTTAAAGAAGTATGGGAAAAAATACATTTATGTGAAGGCGGAGTTTGGTTTGACATAAGTATGGAGTTTGAATGTTAAAGTATATGTATTAAAGTGTTTAGGGAGGTGTAGTCACTCTTATATCTAAATATATCATACCCGTCCCGCAGCCTACATTACAACCAAATAAAGTCCTACTTGATCCTAGACTGAATGAGCTCGATTAGTAGAGTAGTACACTACGGGCGAGCCTATGCTACATCTTTTGTGGCATATGAATGTTATTTCTGAGAGTGAGTGAATTCTTTCTATCTTGAGTTCCTGAGTGTTCTTAAACTTTATTGTGTGGAACTACTCTCTTTTGAAGGAAAGGTAATCCTTGACATCTATGTTAGAGTAAGTGGGTGAGTTGTGAATAATGCATGGTACTTGTGAGTCAAATCTAGAGGTGAAGATGTTACGCTTTTGTGCTTAGTCTATTTTAAATATTCTTGGTGTGATGAGTTAGGAGAATTGTTTAAAAAATGTCGTGCCAATATAAAGTGTAGTTTGATTACTCGAGGACGAGAAATGGTTAAGTGTGGGTGTTGATGATAGGCTATAATTGCGTATTTTAGTCTCTTATTACGCTCTAATTTATTGCACTTTAATTGAGTTTGAGCTTTAATCGCTAGTGTTTTGCACTAACTGTGTGTTTTATCCCTTGTAGGAGTGATTCCGAGCTATATAAATGTTATGGAATGAATTCAAGTGATTTGGAGCTTTGAATTCAGATTAAAATCCCAAGAAATTAAGCCGGGATCGTGTTCAGGGGTCAAATTTGATAGTTAAGAACAAACGAAGACTCGAGTAGGTATATTGTGAACTGTCTAGTAAAATAGACATAACCTTTTGCTCCAAACTCCATTTGGGCTATATAATATATGGTTGGAAATATAAATCCAATGGCTACAACTTTCATGTTTCATGTTTTTCTAAATGCCAAACGGAAAAGGGTGAAAAACGTGGTTGAAACCGCGATCGCGGACCTGACACGAACTAGGGCAGAATACTTGTTGATTAGCGCGGCCGGAGCGTGGTCTTAGCGCGTCCGCGCTACTCCAGACCTGAAAAACAGTCCTTTTTCACGTGGGAGAAGGTATAATTATTTGGGCCCGACCCTACTTGGTATATATATATATGGAAAACGGTATTTTGTGGAGGTTGGACATATTTTGGACACAAATTCGACTGAAGGAGGCAGAGACACAATAGGAGCAAAGCGGAAAATTCTTCTACGAGTTTTTCCTTCCTCTTCCTATTTTTCATTATTGGTTATGACTTTTAGTAGTGTAGTTTTACATACTATTATGAATAGCTAAATTGTTATCTAGGGTTTTGATGGAACCTTTTGTAGGATAAATTCTTGTTATGTTTTTATATAATTGAGCCGTCGTATTTTCTCTATTCGTTCAACTATAATATTCTTGTGGTGGATTGAAGAGCTCTCAATTAGATGTGCCTATTTAGTATGTATTACTCGAGAGAGAGTGCATATTTAGATAATTGTTGAACAACATGACTCCCGACGTATGTGAGGAGTCAATAACCAAGGGTTTAAAGGTGGAATTAGGGATAATGAAACCTTGGGTGCGAACTAAGTGAGCCGTACTTGATGCCAGCTAGCGTAACTCGGGAGAGTACGTCTAGTAAATTGTCGTAATTAATCGGGAGAGATTTACGGTAGTCAGAGCGCTCATGACCGGTAGAGAATACTTAGGCGAAATTATAGAAGACGTAGCGGGAAGGATTCCGACAATTGGGGAAATCATAACTCTAGACCTCCTTAATCTTTTCTCCAACCCGTAGTATCTTTACTGTTAATTTACTGTTTTAATTTGTTAGTTGGTAGTTAAACACAAGAATCTTAATATCTATAAGTTATTAATTGTTCAAGCTTGTATTCTTGGTGATAGTGAACAACTGTAGCTAAGCCTTAGTTCTCTATGGGATTCGACTCCAGATTTGTAAACCGGATTATATTTGCAACGATTGCTTAGTCCTTTTTACTTGGCTTAGTTGGGCGTGATCACTTCTCTCTTGATTTTACCACCAAGTCGTCAACATAGCATTCGACATTCTTGTGTAGAAGATCGTCAAACCTATTCTGGATAGCCCTTTGTGGTAAGTAGCACCAGCGTTCTTTAAGCCAAAAGGCATTACCCTGTAGCAATAAATACCCTTGGGGGTGCGGAATGCAGTAAGCTCTTCATCTTTTGCTCCCATGCGAATTTGGTTATAGCCTGACGAACCATCCATAAACGACATTGCCTCATACCCAGTAGTAGCATCGATCATCAACTCTGGAATAGGAAGCGGGAATTCATCTTTGGGACACGCATTGTTGAGATCCCTGAAGTCGACGCACACTCGAATCTGGACATTCTTCTTCTTTACAGGGACAATACTTGAAACCCACGTTGGGTATTTAACTTCCCGAATAAATCCAGCTTCAATGAGTTTGTTAACTTCGGTATCAATCAGGGGAACCAAGTCTCGCCTAAAGCGCTTTTGAGCTTGCTTAACAGGACGAGCGCCATTCTTGACCGCAAGGTGATGGACTTCCTCTTTAGGGTCCAAGCTAGCAATTTCTTTGTAACTCAAAGCAAAGATATCCCTAAACTCCTTGAGTAACTCAATATAAGTGCTTTCTTCATGAACTTCTAGTAAAGCACTTAGGTATGAGGGTCTTGGTTCTTCATCAGTTCCAAGGTTAACTTCTTTTAAGGAATCAACCGTTGCCTTCACCCCTTATTCAAGTTTAGGGGGAGCATATTTCGCATCTTTATCTTGTTGAGGCTCCCCATCATTGAAGGATATGTGATAACACGGTACAACATCGTCCAATTTCTCATCATCCTCCATTAGAGATAAAACACCACGCTCTTTTTGTGCAGTAACATGATATGAAGAACCCACACTTTCTTCATCTTCATAACGTTCTTTAGTGTATGGCTTCACCTTCAGTACTTCATCATCCGAAACCATGACTTTTGTTTGTCACTTCATTCTAGAAGGAACCAAACTTTGGAAATTTTTAGAGATCTTCTGAATTTGGGCGAAGCGGGTGTTCTTGTATTTCGATAATTTCTTTGTAACTTATTCCCCTTCTTTAAAGGACCCAATCTCTCAAATACGAAAGTTCTCACAGTTGATTTTCCAAGTCGGTCAAAGATGGAAGGTCTGTTAGAAGCAGCATATTCGTCTTCTACAGTGATATAATTGCTACTCGCCCTTCTTATTGAGATGTGCACTGGTGACAGTTGCTTGTATTCCAAACCCTCACGTGGTTGCCTCGTTGTATCTTTTGATGGGAGCTTCCCTAACTTTGACGGCTCATTGGGATTGTATCCAGCCTTTGCAATTAGCTTGTAAGTGTTAAGGTCACCTTCATCAGTTCGCTTGTAGGGAGTGCCACATTCTGCAAACGATTTTGGGCTACAAACCCTGCAAGCGGCTTCGAGGACAACTTTACTGCCATAATTTTTTTTACCGGAAGAGTTACTCCTTTAGCGTGTTAGTTTAGAGATTAGATGATTCGCCCTCACCTTTCTTCCTTTTAGGGACATATTGGAGTGCGGGACTACTTTCTTTCCATAAGACGCAATATCCCCTCTAAGAGATTTGTTCGCGTTGGCGTGTACCTCCTCAGTAACAACTTTGGCTTTACCAATAGTCACCTTACCTCTTTTAATTATGGCTCGTCATTCATGCTTTTTATGCCATCGTCAACTTTTATCTCCTTCACAATATGGTTCTTCAAGTAGAACTTTGCATCGGCGAAGTTTGACTCTGCCTCGGTGAATGGCTCATCATCAGCAACTATCTTCTTCTCGACTTCACCCTCGTAGTATTTTAAACATTGATGATAGGTAGATGGAACCACTTTATTCTCATGTATTCAAGGCTTTCCAAGCAAGACTTTGTATGAAGTCTTCGCATCGATCACATGCATCCATGCACTTGATTGCATATCTTCAATAGTGATTCCCAGCCTGATCGCGCCTATGGATCTTTTCCTTCCTTGGTTGAATCCCTGGATCATCACACGACTTTCTGAGAGTTCGTTCATGGGAATACCAAGTTCTTTCATAGTACGAATTGGAAAAATGTTCACTGAGGATCCTCCATCAACGAAACTTCGATTTACCATTTCATCACGCATATAGCCAACCAGGTACAATGGGCGGTTATGAGGGGTGTCACCTAGCAGAAGATCATCATTTGTGAACGTGACTTTTTCCTCACAAGCATTAACTTCTTGAGGAGTGGACTCGATAAGCTTTTCCGAAGATGGTGCCGACGGTAGGTCATCACTCCTTTATTTCCCTTCATCAGTATGGAAACAAGAGGCATCAATACCCCTATGGGAAATCTTCGTGAACCAACTTGGTAAGAACTCCTCCAAGGTCACTGGATGTCGTGGATTTTGAGGATGGTGCACCTCCACTTTCGCTTTCTTTACATGCTTAACTGGGTTCCATCTCCTAGGTCTTCTCACCATTATTTTCCTCGTTGGTTGTTCCATTGATCCTTTTCATGGTCTCCTTTTGTAGCTCCTACGACGAGTCACCAACGTTCAACCTTCATCATCCTCAGGTTGAACGTCTTCAAGTTTGTAGTTCTCCAGTAATTCTTCATCTTTACTTTCTTTAGAACTACATAATTCGTCTGGATTGAATGAGCCAAATATGATAGAGACTTGGTTTGCACTTGCTTTCTCATCTTCAAGCACGGTCTTCTTTTCACGAGCCAAGTCCATAACTTTGTCCTTGAAGACAAAGCACTTCTGTAGAGGGTGGCTCACAAGTCGATGATATTTGCAGTAATTTGGGTCATCGATTTTCTCAGCTTTATTTGGTCGCTTCATCTCCGGAAGCTCAATGAGATTTAACTCGAGGAGTTCTTCAAAAATAGCTGGCACATCAGAATCCAGAAATAAGTACTCTTTCTCTTGCATTTCTTTTAGAGTCAACTTTCCACTTGGCTTATCTTGAAACGAAGTGGATTTATACTCTTATTATTGCTCACCTTCGTCGAGAACTTCACAGGAGATGTGTTGACATTCATAGCTTTTTAATTTTCAAATTTTGGTACAAACTTGCTCCATTTTCGGACTTCTTGCTTGTCGTTCCCTTTGCAAGGTTCATAGACGGGCAACCTTTCATTTCCAGCAGAGGCCATGCTCAATTCCATATCATGGGCACGAGTTTCAAGTTCTTCAAATGTGCTAGGCTTGATACCTTGCAAGATGTAGCGCAATACCCAATGTATACCTTGGATGAACATCTCTATGCCAGAAGCTTCACTAAGCCTGTCTTTACAGTTGAGGCTTGTATTCCTCCAATGATTGATAAAGTCGATAAATGGTTCACTCTTCCGTTGACGAGTATTTGTGAGTTCCACCATGCTCAAAGTGCGCCTTGTGCTATAAAAGAGATTGAGGAACTCTTGTTCTAGTTGATCCCAGCTATCAATAGATTCTGCCTCGAGGTCTGTATACCAATCAAAAGCATTTTCTGTTAGCGAGCGAACAAATTTTTTGACGAGGTAATCTCCATAAGTCCCAGCGTTGTTGCATGTCTCAACGAAGTGCGCCACATGTTGCTTTGGATTGCCTTTACCATCAAACTGTTGAAACTTTGGAGACTGATAGCCAGCAGGCATTTTCAACATATTGATCCTTGTAGTGTACGACTTTGCATATGTAAGGGAAGACTTGGTAGCAACTTCGTACTTGCTTTTAATAGTTCCTTCGATGAACTCCTTCAGTTGATCGATTGGAATCATCCTTTCCGAACAGACTGAAATTTCCTTACTGGATGCAACTTGTCGTGGGGGAGGATCAATCTCTTGAACTTCTTGGAGTTTGCCAGGTGCATGGGTGGATTCTTCTTCCATCAAGATTCCCACCCTATCTGTTAGCTTATCGATTCTAGCATCTTGATTTGGCATGCACTTGGTCAAACTAGTGATTGCTTCTGTCAAGTTTGCCAACTGCTCCTCCACAGATGAAGTGTTTGTCACCATGGCTTGCATGATTGTCGTGGACGATGGAGAGTAGCATGCATTTTCATAGAGATTGATCCTTGATTGGCTCACGCTATATGGTGTAAGTGGGGAGGATCCATCACTTGAAGCATCATCATCTTCCTTCACAGCAGAGTTCTTGGATTCGGAGAGGTCAAGCAGAACAAGAGTTTTCTTGATCTTTGCAGCAACATAGCTTCCTTCTTCGGGTGCGTTTGTGGAAGATCTTGCTCCTTTTGAGGATGAAGATTCGAAAATAGGGGTAGATGCAGACGGCACTTGGGGTGCTTGTTGTCCTAACGAGCTTGATTTGCACCTCGTAATTGGTCCAAATCTTCCAAAGGTAACTTCGAGTATGTTTTACACATCAGCATAGAACCTGAAATTAGCATCCTTGGTGGAAGTTGAACTGGAGTTGATTTTCTTGGAAGCCATTTCGTTGTTCTTGAACTTTGGTGATTGAAAAGTTGAGATGAGAAGTAGAGATTGTCCCACTGGGCGTGCCAGAATTTGTAGAATTAAATTGCGTCAAGAATATAAAATCAAGACAGAAAAATATCGCAACAATCGTAATATTTTATTTCAAATAATATGAGTGTACAATCTCTATGAGTCCTCTGATTCTTCTTTTCAATATAAATTCAAGGGCGTTTGAGCATGATTTTGAATTTTAATTTGATTTATCCGTCGCGAACACTTTGATTGTTGCCATAAATTTTATCACGAACAAGTAGCCTTGACCTTGAACACCTTGTATTTGATTTAACTTCGTTCTTGATCTTGAATACTTGAATTGTTCTTAGTTCTTGAGCTTGAACTTGATTTTTTCTTCGTTCTTGAACTTGAACTTGGTTACTTGAAGCTTGAAACTTGTAGAGAAATTTACGGCGTTTGATCCACGATCTCTCTCTTGCTTCTTGTTATAACTTTTGGTCCCTTTTCTGGGTTATGAAGACCCCTATTTATAGTTGTGGGAGGGAAGAGTTATGATAATAACAAACTCTTTCCGACCAATCAAATTGAAGTGTGACAAGACCACATTTGATTGGCCAGGACATGTCACTTGCACACGTGACACTACTTCATTGGCCCTTTAATTTGAGTTGGCATGGCCTTGTCATTTTGACATGTGGCACAATTTCATTGGCCTTTAATTTGACTTGGCATGGCCGTGTTATTTTGACACGTGGCACGATCCTATTGGCTCTTCTGCTTGACTTGGCGTGCCACGTCATTTCACGTGTGGCACCAAACTGGGCCTTTAGGAAAATAATATCTTGGGCCTAACGAAGCGGGCTCATCATTTGTATCTCAACTAAATGGACTAGCCCAATGGATTAAAACTTATTTATTTAATCCAATTATATTAACCCAACAAATTTATTTAAATTAATATATCTTGAATTTAAAATATAGTCCCAACTATTTTACGGATTTAATTTTTATAAAATTTATATGCCTACAATATACTCAGAGACGGAGTTAAAATTTGAAGTTAGCTAATGAGTTCATAATTTGTCTTTTTAAGTTACTGAATTATAAATTAATAAATTATACCTATTTAATAAAATTCTTTGGACAAATACAAAATACAAACTAAAGTTGCTGGGTTCGTCGAACCCCGTAACGAGTATACAAGCTCCGTCCGGCATATACTAGCATACAGATTATCGAGGGAGTATAATAAATTTCATTGGTGCTGATCCTAGACCAGAGATCACTGTGTTTGTGTTCTTTTTCTTTTTACTTTTCTGTGTGGTTTTCAAGTAGTTATAATAAGGAAGGATATCTACATTTAAGCATCCATAAAATGTGGAATTTTTAATATTGAGAAGACCTGGTACAGTATTCTCCTCGGGGATCAAAAGAAATATATATATTCTCAAAGAGTCTGAAGATAAAGAAAAAACGAACAAAACAAAAAAATCGTTAAATAAAATTGAATTGAAGTTGAGGTACTTGCCTTCTTTTTTTTTTGAACATAAAAGATAGATTTATATTACTTAGTAACACATTATAAAATCATAGAAGTAGTTTTTAAGGCATTATTATTGCCCATGCTTACTAGGAAATTACAAATATTAGTAGGAATGTCTCATATGTACAGAAAAATAGAATGTGATAGGTAAACTTGATTTTTTTTTTTTTAAAGATATGTCTTCAATAACTCTTAGAAAAATGGTTGGTGAAAATGGAAGGACACAAAGTTGGCTGGCTCACCTAATATATAAGATCTGTTATTATTGGTTTGAGGAAGTCTGACGCTAGATATGATTTCGACAACGTTTCAAATCTAATATTAAATAATAAATAAAAATAACATTCTATAGTCGTTTTTAAAATCATAGCCGAATAATATATATATATATATTTTTTATTTATATACACATTTCCGTTTATTATATATACAAAAAAAATATACAAATTACACTTTTATAGCTATTAAATATAAATAATTTCGACCGCGGGCTAAAATTGTTCTTTGCCCAATAAAAAGGTGGGTAGCACTTTGAATTCTCATATTAACAAATTTTAAATTTTATTTCGTCTTAGGATTTAAGTTTTCATAATTAATGGATTTGGACACCTAGTTTTTTACTAGCTATATTGTACTTCTTTCCTTTTCAAAATCTGTTGTTACCAAGTAAGAGACTTAAAGGTTTTATCCTCCAATTATATTTCTTTGACATGTTGTGATCCAATTATTGATCAGCCATATGATAATTACATTATGATTTTACTCTATGTTCATCACAATTCACAGGTCAAACGCAAAAAAAATGGAAGTTGATGGATTGGAAAAAGTGAGGACTGTAAAAGTGGAACTTAATTACCTTATCTATAGTGTTTTTTACTTCTTTCTTTCTTTCTTTCTTTCTTTTCAATGAATATTTACTATTATAGCCCAAATTTAGCGGGATGAGCATGCAGGCGATGACAGAGTGATCGTGTGAAACTTGGTTTGGAGACGCACAAATAAAATAGAGTTAGTTGCAGGCTTCGATTGCCATAAGTATTCTAACAATGTGGGCGGCACACAGTGAATCTCAATATATGTGGCACTGGGCGACATGAAAGTTAATTCGAGGGTGAGACCCGTGAATCGTGATAGTGAGCTACGTGAAATTTTGTTCGTGAGGGAGATTATTGGGTGTGCGGACAAAGTCCCACATTGGTAACTGAAATGATTGGGAGCCTACATATAAGGTGTAGGAATCACTTAAGATGTGAAACCTTTTGGGAGAAATCGTGCGAGTTTGGTTCAAAACGGATAATATCACACCATATTACGAGAATCTTTGGGTTGGTTGAGCCCAACAATTATTATATTTTGATATAGTTTCTCACATAGTATTTCGTTATTCTTGGATTTCAAATTTGTATCGCGTAAGGTCCCAGCGTGCTTCAAACTTAAGAGGGTAGGCGAGATCGTATTCATCATATCACAATCGTGAATGGCCGGGTCCTATTTAACATTTCTGTCTCCTTGTGTCGGTTTCGGCAATTGTACGTTCATGAGCTTGACACCAGCCAATAAGGAGTTCATGTTTTGTGCACTATATACAGTCAAATCTCTTTACAATAGTCTTGTTTGTTTCGAATATTTTGAATGCTATAACGAAGTACTGTTATATATATTAAACATATACTATAACAAAACGGAAAAATTTGACTCTTCTCGTAAAGTGTTATTATATAGGAATGCTGTTATAGAGAGGTCTGACTGTATAATAATATACTATACTATCACGTCAATATACCCGAACTCTTTATAATAAACAAGACATGATAACCTGAAAATTCGAATAGACCAAAAATAAATTTTACACGATTAAATTAAAAATCCCTTACTCTAACTTCAATGTTATTGCGTGATATTTCAGCACTGCAATTTTACACTAATTTGTTGGAAAACGAAAGAAAAAACTGGTCTGGTTGATATCATAGACATGGCTTGAAATCCAATCCTATATTATATTGCCATGGAAATAAGTCATACCGTTTATGTTTCTGTAGCATATAAAAAATGATTATAGCTACCAAGAAAATATTCATCTGACATAGACTTAAATATAAGATAAATTAAAATTAAAAACAGTATCCATGAAATTTGCCTTAGTTTTTACTTCTACACAACATGGGCATTTTATATTCCTTAAAAGCCAAGCTTGTTACTATTTTGGACCATTTTCTGTTACAAGACAACAATTGGAAGAAATTAAAAAAGAAATTCTCTTATATATATAAGTCAAGATTAAAAAACCAACCTTCAAAATTCTTCATTTCCAACCAATTCTTGGATAATTCTCTCAAAAATGGCAGCCATAAAATCTAATTCCATGGCCATTTTAATTTTCTTTTTCCTTCTTTGTCACATAAACTTTTTCGTAGTTGAATCAGCCAATAAAATACGCGCTCTCCACCCATGTAAAACCCTAATTTTTTACTTCCACGACATAATCTACAATGGTGGAAATGCCGAAAATGCAACTTCAGCTATTGTTGGAGCTCCAGCATGGGGAAATTTTACAAAATTGGCAGGAAAAAACCATTTTGGAGATTTAGTTATTTTTGATGATCCAATTACTTTGGATAACAATCTTCATTCAACTCCAGTAGGAAGAGCACAAGGTTTTTATTTTTATGATAAAAAAGAAATATTTACTTCATGGTTAGGGTTTTCATTTGTTTTCAATTCTACTGAACATAAGGGTAGTATTAATTTTGCTGGAGCTGATCCATTGATGAATAAGACTAGGGATATTTCAGTAATTGGTGGAACTGGTGATTTTTTCATGACAAGAGGAATTGCTACTCTCATGACTGATGCCTTTGAGGGTGAAGTTTATTTTCGACTTCGTGTTGATATTAAACTTTATGAGTGCTGGTAATAATTTTAGACGTTATTATTGTTGTTGTTATTGTCGTTTTTTTTTTCTTTTTTTTTTGGTGTGGGGAGAAAGAGAAGAGATTGGTTGCTTTTGTCTCTATGTTGGAGGGTTTTTGTTGGTTAAAGAATCCAAGAATTTTGTCCAATAAGATGCACCATTTAATTTTCAGTTTAAGTTTTTTTGTATTGATTGTGAAATTGTAATAAATACAAGGAAAAATGTTCAAATTTATCCTGAGGTTTGTGAAATGGTACGAATTTATTAATAGTTAAGGTTAAATATACCCCTATCTTCCGAACAAAGACTCGTGTTGGATAACATCTTCCTTTAGTAATTAATTAATAGCTTGTTTGGATGGTTGTTACACATCGTTTCATAATATATTATATTGTATTGTATTGTATCGTTTGATGAATACAGTGTTTGAATACATTGTATTGTTTACCGTTGTTTCATGATATCATTTACTAGCAATATAAAGAATAAATTTGCAATATTATAAAGAAAAGTTATGATACGAGATAAATTTATTATATAAAAAAATAGGGTAAATGACAAAATAAAATTATTTAATAATAGTGAAGGGTGAGATGTGAGAAAAAGACAAGATAACGATGCAACCACACTAAATCGGTCGTTACATAAAGTGACACATTATACGTAATGACGAACTTACCGATACGATACAATAAATTTAAATAACAGCCAAAACAAATATCGTATTTAAAGTAATAATACGATACAATAGGTAACGACCATCTAAACAAGCTGTAAAGAATTTGAAAAAAGATTTGCAATTTCAGGCTTGTAAATTAAATTATTTTTAATATGTAGATGATCACATTCTGTACACAGCGCATACCCTGCTATAATTTAGGACACTATTTCATACTTTCCGTGGAATTTTCAGTTAAAATAAGATTAATCTTGTCCACTAAAATTATATTGTGAAACGAATATTCCATCAAAACATATTGGATGGAAATGTACTGGACTGAATCTTAACCCAAGTCTATAACCCTAAGCTCCAAAACATGAAAAGGTAAATGTTTAAACAATTACTATTTGAAATACTGTTCATGGAAGTAAAATACGTGCATCTTCTTGAATTAGGAATATTTAAGAGTTTTCTCTCCTAATCCAACGAACTAGTGACATTATGAGCTGTGATTTGGGGAAAAACTTTGAGCCTAAACCCGTTTGACTCGTCCAACTCGTCGAATATTGGGCTGGTCATTAATTCGCTCATTTGTTGAACTCAGCCCATCTCAGACCCTCTAAAGTTATGTTGATTATTGGCCAAAATTAATACATGAGTAACTATGCGAAAATATTTTTAAAATAATTCTTTTTTATTTGATATTCTATATATGACCAAAACAAAAGAAAAAGAGATTTCTTTGATAATTTAAACAATTCATAAGAAAAAACTATACATTAATCTCGGTAAGAGTTGGGCGAGTTGGGCTAACTATGATCCAAATTTTAGCCCATCTTGACCCAGTCCATCTCAGTCCAAGTAACTTTTTAGGTGAGTCATTGACCCGCCCATTTATTGACTCGGCTTATTTTGGCTGCCCAAAATTAACCTAACCCGCCCATTTGACACTCGTATCTGTTAGGGGGTGTACATAGGTCTGGTTAGTTCGATTTTTCAATTACCAAACCAAACCAATAGTGTCAGATTTTTAAATATATAAATCGAACCAAACCAACAAAGTCGGGTTTTTCAATTTCGATTTTTTTCGGGTTTTTAGTTTTTTTTTTTCCAGTAAAGTTTTCATAGCATAAAATATGTAATTTGTGCTCCAAATATTTGTTAAGTCCTAGTAAGATACAACTATATAATGTGTTTTCCAAGAAACTAAAATAATAATATTAGATAAGTCATAATATTATACTAAAATATTCAATAACAAAGATACGATAATAAAATTACATAAAATAAATATTGTTAATTAATAAGCCATAATAAAAATTAACATAATTTAAAATTACTATATAGGCCATGCTAAAATAAGCATAGCTAATACGTACTAATATTAATTACATAACTAAGAACTAAAGAAAAAGATAAACTAAGTTATATGCATTTTATAAAACTAAAGTAATTATCCATACTTTCAACGTTACTCCATGTAGTACTGTAATGAATCATCCAACCTATAATTAGTGATGTGTGGCTAGAATTCGTGATTTTAAGCATTATTTACCTCGCATTTTATGTACTT
>ML361606.1:0-34720 GCA_005239505.1 Nicotiana paniculata
TCAACTAACAAGAATGTGATTGCAGATCACCTATCAAGACAAAGGTACTCAAACAGAAGATAAAACTCCATATATACTCTCAATCCTTACTACACTTTCCTTACAAGTGGACAGTATAGGAACGAGACTGCAAAAGATAGAACAGAATGAGCTATGTCAGCAGCGCGACATGAAAAACGCGGAGCTAAGTCAGCAGCATGACTTAAAACATGCGGAGCTAAAAGGTGACGTTGAGAAACACCTAAAAACTCAATCTAACGAAAAATCTAGTAATTCAGGTACAACGGCAGCATCTAATAACACATCAGCAGCAGGAACTAGCAAGCCAAGGTATAATAATTCAAATATGAATGTAGTATTCGACAAACCATTTATACCAAAAATAAGAAAAGACCCATTATACATGCCACCCCAAATAAACACCTACAAAGATAGCCTGAACCATGAAAAACAAACATACAATCATATAACCAGATCATATATCGAAAATATCCACAAACTACAGACTTTTCTAAACCTAAATCCAAGATCCAAAACTACAAAAAATCCAGCAGAATACTATGTAACACAACCACTACAAGGTTACAACCGCCTTATAGCACAACCAGGAACTAGTGCAAACCTAGTAAACACTTGTTANAAAGTAGGAATACCTGATTTCTATGCAAATAAAAGGATAATTGGACTATCTACAATACTTAGCGAGCTAGCAAACAACTACCTAAATGAAAGTCCAATATGGAACTACTACTCAAGAGGACAAACAATAATATACGCACACTGAAAAGAACTACGAGAAAACGACATGGAAGAGATACAGAAATGGGTAATGACATTACTTAGACCCGAGCAACAACCAATTACAAGAGCTATACAAAAAGACTTTATTTCTCAACAGATAATAACCAGATACTGCAAATTAGTTGGACCAGTATACCCTGATCACATATGCTCAAAATGCAATGGAGAAGATAACGTAATCCCAGATGTCCAGTTAGATGAAGCCAGCTAAAGAAAGAAATCAGATCCAGCAAAGAAGATAAGAAAGAAAACCGCATAAAGGAGATTCCAGACAAGAAAATGACATAAAGGAGATGGCCGACAGAAAAAGACTTATGATAAAGACATAAAGAAATACAATTATGTAAAGTTTTTTGTTTTCTTATAATAAGCCAAAAGTAGAATAGTAATTAACTTTTTACTTTATTTCTGAGCCGTCCAAATGTAAAGAAAAGGACAAACACTCTTTTACTTTTTAAGCTTTTAATTAGAACCGCCCATTTGTAAAGAAAAAGGGCAATTAGGACAATTTGGTATCAGCTACCTTCAGCTATAAATAAAAAGCTAAACCGAAGAAGAGGGACAAGATCTTCAGTCGAAGTTATAAAGCCACACTTTCTCTACCATCTCTCTTAAATACTCTCTTAAATAAAAATATATCTTAAAAAACTATGGAGCATTCAAACGAGCTACAAGATAAGGTATACTTATTCATAGTCATGTATAACTAAACTTTTATATTCCTTATAATCTCTTGAATATCATAACTGTTTATCATGTTATAGTACTGTTATAAAGAAAATCTTGAGAAAGCTTGCCATGTTTAGTAATGCTGAGAGTAGTTAAGCCCAGACTATGCCATCCTAAGATCGAAACCGGTAGGCAAGGAAGCCGTTTAGGGGAGTAGACAGAGTTGAGGCGCTGTTAGGGTAAATGATTGAAGCAAGAAAAGCATGGTAGTGGCCAGAAAAGATTGTTCAGAATAACTTATTAAAGGATGATAGACTTTATGATAAACAAAGAGGTTAGAAGGAATATGTTTAGTAAACACGTGATAAGAATAAATATAAATACATATCTAATGAACAACCACACATATCTAATAGATGACAATAATAATTACCAAATACCCATATTATATACCTTTAAAAAACTTAATAACGATATTAGAAGAAAGATTTACGATATTTTGGTTACTTTTGACATAATAAAGATAATGGATCAAGGATCGATAGAACTAATTATATCAGAGGATATAGACGAATTAGATTTATATGAACTAGGTTTATATTCAGATTAATGATCAGCTACGAATATCTCCAGTACTGGTTACAAACTTTAGAAAATATAAATTTATTAGAAAAATTATTAAAAGATAATATAGAAGAATATCAAAAAACTCAAGATATCCAATACTTAGAATATATAGGACAAAATATAAAGGAAATTTCAAGGTTAATTCCGCTAGCCGCAAGATATTATGAAATGACATTTAGATCATAATAGGGACCTCTCCATATGCAAACAAATGGTATCAGAGCCCTGGGGAAGTGCCAATTGACGAACCGGTTGATGTTAGGCGCAGATCTCGGAGGAAGTATACGTGGGGAAGTCTAACATGCTGGCCAAGGAACAAAGGGTGTAGGAGACGTGGGAGTTAGCCTCCATGTAGTCTTCGAATTGCTACAAGCTCAGCAGGTTTCTATCGCTAAGCTACAAAGTCAACATAAAACTCCGAGTGTGGTTGAACCAGAAGTCACTCACCGTACTGAGCCGGTGCCGGAAAGGTCGAATGGTAACGGATCGAGGACTGACCCTATAATCATAAAAATGCTCGAAGAACTCACCAAAAGAATCGAGTCAGAAGAAAAGAGGATCGAAGATAATGACAAAAAGGTGGAAATATACAACTCCCGAGTCGATCAAATACTAGGGGCACCCCCGTTCTTAAAGGGTTTGGATTCGAAAAAGTTCGTGCAGAAGCCTTTTCCCCGAGCGCGGCCCCGAAGCCCATTCCAAAGAAGTTCTGCATGCCGGATATACCGAAGTACAGCGGAACCACCGATCCTAATGAACATATCACTACGTACACTACGGTATAAAGGGAACTGACTTGTAAGACGATGAGATCGAGTTCGTCTTGTTGAAAAAGTTTGGGGAAACTCTATCAAAAGGAGCAATGATTTGGTATCACAACTTGCCACCGAACACCATTGATTCATTTGAGATTTTAACAGATTCGTTTGTAAAAGGACACCCCGGATTCATAAAAGTCACAACGAGGAAATCAGACGTCTTCAAGATCAAACAAAGGGATAACAAAATGTTAAGGGAGTTCATGTCCCGATTTCAGATGGAGCGGACGGAGTTACCACTGGTCTCCGATGATTGTGCCATTCAAGCTTTCACACAGGGGTTAAACGAGTAGAGCTCGATAGCATCACGACGGTTGAAGAAAAATCTGATTGAGTATCAAGCTGTAACTTTCGAAAACATGCACAATCGGTATCAATCGAAGATCAGGGTCGAGGGCGACCAGTTATGAGCCCCCTCGAGTTTAGTTTATCTAAACATGTTAGTAGTGAAAGCCCCGAGGGATAGTGACAGGCAACCAAAGTTAAACAGAGAACCGTACCATCCATATGTCATAGATCGAAGAAACAACAGTTCGGGACGCAATCCTCCCCGGAATGATCGAGGGAAAAATCCTCGGGGACTTATGAGTAAGAATGGTTTTGATAACATACTAATCCCGCAGAAACATCTCGGTTATCGGAGTATAATTTCAGTGTCGATGCGTTGGGAATTTTATCGGCTATCGGAAGAATCAAAGACACCAGGTGGCCTAGACCTATACAAACTGATCCTTCTATGAGGAAACCAAACTTGACGTGTAAATATCATGGTACACATGGCCATCGGACCGAAGATTGCAGACAATTGAGGGAAGAAGTAGCTCGATTGTTCAATTGGGGTCACCTTCGAGAGTTTCTCAGTGATCGGGCTAAGAATCACTTCACGGAAAGAGGCGCCAATTGAAAAAAAAAGCAAGAAGAACATCAACATGTTATCCACATGATCGTCAGCGGGGTCCACATCCCACAAGGACCTGTCTTCAAACGGACCAAAGTATCAATTACAAGGGAAAGACGGACCCGAGACTACATGCCCAAAGGCACCCCTACATTCAACGACGAGGAGACAGAAGGCCTCTCTCAGACACATAATGACGCCCTGGTTATTTATATTTTGCTAAATAAAATTCAAGTTAAACGTGTTCTTGTGGATCCTGGTAGCTCGACAAACATAATCAGGTCGAGGGTCGTAAAGCTCGGACTTCTAAACAAAATCATACTTGCATCTCGAGTCCTAAACGGATTCAACATGGCTAGTGGGAAACCAAAGGGAGAGATAATCCTACCAGTGAACGTAGTCGGGACCATCCAGGACACAAAATTTCATGTCATCGAAGGTGACATGAGGTACAATGCACTGCTCGGAAGGCCGTAGATCCATAACATGAGGGAAGTACCGTCGACCCTTCACCAAATGATGAATTTTACAACATTAGATGGTGTGAAAACGGTTTACGAGGAACATCACGCAATAAAGGAAATGTTTGCAGTTCATGAGTTGACGTCAATGCCAGCACCTTTGACCTTAGAAAAATTGAACATCAAAGACAAGCAGATGGTTAAATAGTGATCACCTTCCCCGACCTCGATCGAGTTAGAGGAACAAGTAATCTAGGAAGAAGAAGAGGATTTCCTCACCCCTCGAGCTTTCATCGTTATCGAGGAATCAGATGCAACCAAGTCAACGGTCGAGGAGCTGGAACAAGTGATATTGATCGAGCATCTTCCCGAACGAAAGGTATGCATGGTAACGGGACTAACCCCAGAACTAAGGACAAAACTCATTCAAGTCCTTATCAATAACATAATTTTTTTGCTCGGTCCCATTTAGACATGAAAGGGATCCCACCGGAGATAACAACACATCTGCTAAGTCTCGAACCCAGGTTTAAGACATTGAAGCAAAAAAGGAGGCCCCAGTCTGAGGTAAAGCATGCATTCATAAAGGACGAGGTAACTAAACTTAAATAGAGTCCATTAGGAAAGTAAAATACCCCGAACGGTTAGCCAATGTGGTCGTAGTCCCTAAAAAGGAAACAAACTTAGAATGTGCATTGATTACAAGGATTTGAACAAGGCATACCCTAAAGACTCTTTTCCACTGCCTAACATCGATCGTACAATCGACGACACAACTGGCCACGAGATCCTTACCTTTCTCGATGCCTATTCCGGGTACAATCAAATTCAAATAAACCCGGAGGACCAGGAAAAGACCTCATTTATCACCAAGTATGGAACATATTGTGATAATGTAATGCCCTACGGGCTAAAAAAATGCATGAGCTACATACCAATGGCTAGTTAATAATACGTTCGAGCAAGAGATAGGTAATTTAATGGAAGTTTACATTGACGACATGTTAGTTAAGTCCCTGCGTGCAAATGACCATTTGACTCATTTGCAGGCAACGTTCGAGATTTTGAGAAAATACAACATGAAACTCAACCTCGAGAAATGTGCTTTTGGAGTCGGCTCGGGCAAGTTCTTGGGTTTCATGGTGTCAAATAGGGGTATCGAGATCAACCCCAAAAAAATTAAAGCCATCGAAGACATCACCATCGTGAACAGTGTGAAAGTTGTACAACGGCTAACCGGACGGATAACTGCTTTGGGCCGATTCATCTCGAGGTCGTCAGATCAGAGTCACAAGTTCTTCTCCTTTCTCAAAAAGAAAAATGATTGTGCGTGGACCCCGTAATGCCAACAAACATTGGAGTAATTAAAGCGGTACTTATCGAGCCCGCCTCTGCTCCACACCCCAAAGGCGGATGAGAAACTATACTTATACTTGGTTGTGTCTGAAGTAGCGGTAAGTGGCATACTAGTTCGATAAGAGAAAGGTATGCAATTTCCTATTTATTATGTAAGTCGAACCTTAGGAGATGCTGAAACTAGGTAATCGCACTTAGAGAAGTTAGCACTTGCATTAATAAGCGCATATAGAAAATTGAAGCCATATTTCCAATGTCACCCTATATGTGTGTTAACTACTTATCCACTCCGAAATGTTTTGCACAAGCCCGAGTTGTCAGGTCGATTGGCCAAATGGGCCATCGAACTTGGAGGGTACGATATCGAATATCGACTCCAAACGACTATCAAGTCTCAAATTTTAGCAGACTTTGTGACTGATTTTACACTAACCTCGTACCCGAAGTGGAAAAGGAACTTCTACTAAAGTCGAGTACATCATCAAGGGTATGGACTCTCTTCACAGACGGTGCCTCGAATGTGAAAGGGTCCGGGATTGGAATCTTTTTGAAGCCACCCATGGGTAATACTATCAGACAATCCATTAAAAGTTCCCGATTGAAAAACAATGAGGTCGAGTACGAGGCCATGATTGCAGGTCTCGAATTAGCTAAAATCTTGGGAGAAGAGGTCATCGAGGCCAAGTGTGACTCTCTGTTGGTGGTGAACCAAGTGAAAAAAAGCTTCGAAGTTTGGGAAGATAGAATGCAGAGGTATTTGGACAAGTTACAGGTGACACTGCACCGCTTCAAGGAATTGAACCTAGATCATGAGCCTCGTGAACAAAACAGCGAGGCCGACGCACTTGTAAACTTGGGGTTGTCAGTCGAAGAAGATAACATTTTCCCAGGGACTATTGTCCAGTTATCGAGATCTGTGGTCGAGGAGGGTCACACCGAGATAAACTCCACAAGATTGACTTGGGATTGGAGGAATAAATATGTTGAATATTTAAAGCACTGAAAGCTCCCTTTGGACCTTAAAGATTCGAGAGCCCTACGAACTAAAGCAGCCTGATTCACATCAGATAAAGATGGAACGTTGTACATGAGAACTTTCGATGGACCATTGGAGGTATGCTCAGGGCGGGGGCAATCGATTATGTTCTGCGAGAAATCCACGAAGGTACTTGCGGAAACCACTCCGGCGCTGACTCTTTGATTCATAAAATTATTAGAGCAGGGTACTACTTCGATAGCATGGAAAGAGACACAAAGGGGTTTGTTCGAAAATGCGATAAATGTCAAAGATTTGTACCAAGGATTCATTAGCCCGGAGAGAAACTCCATTCAATGCTATCCCAGTGGCCATTCATGAAATGGGGGATGGAAATCATTGGCCCTCTGCCAACAGCACCAGGTAATGCTAAATTTATTTTTCTTATGACTGACTACTTTTCTAAATGAATGGAAGCACATGCCTTCGAGAAGGTAAGGGAAAAAGAGGTCAAACTTCATATGGGATCACATCGTGTGTCGGTTCGAGATACCCGCCAAAATCGTATGTGAAAACAGGAAGCAATTCATCAGCATCAAGGTAACAAAGTTCCTCGAAGAACAAAAAATAAAAGGGTCTTATCGACACCATATAACCCAAGCACAAACGGACAAGCGGAATCTACAAACAAGACTATTATCCAAAACTTGAAGAAAAAGTTGGTGGAGGTTCTGCCCGAGGTCCTTTGGGCACACCGAAAGACACTAAAGTCCAGCACTGGGGCAACTCCATTCTCCTTGGTATATGGTTCTGAGGCCTTAATCCTAGTAGAGGTCGAAGAACCTAGCATCAGATTTCAGCATGCAACGGAGGAATCAAATCATGAGGCTACGAACACTAGCCTCGAGTTATTGGATGAAAAACTAGAAGATGCCCTTGTTCGGATGGCCACACAGAAGCACAGAATTGAGATATATTAACAGAAGGTCCAACCTTCTCCACTTTGAAATCGGGAACTTAGTTCTAAGGAAAGTCACCCTAAATATTCAAGACCCAAACAAAGGAAAACAAGGTCTGAATTAAGAAGGTCCATATCAAGTTATTGGTATCATCAGAAAGGGATCTTACAAACTCGGCACGATGGAAGACAAACAATTTCCAAACAATTGGAATGTGTCATTGCTCAAACGATATTATTGCTAAGGTATGACTTTCTCCTGTTTCCGTTCGTATTCGAGACTAACTCATTGCAGGTGTTCGATCGAAGACGTCGAATGCACCCTTCTACACAAAGACCTTAGGTATTAAAGCATGCGTTGAACTCTTTTTTCCTTAGATAGGATTTTATCCCAAATGGTTTTTCCGGTGAGGTTTTTAACGAGGAAACAACTATGTGCTACGTAAGGAAAATTCAACAATATCCAAGGCTTCTTTTCAATCAACCTCGAATACTGAGGGGAATCACCCTCGGAGGCTATATTTTCGAGAAAAAATACTCCACGCCAAATAAGGCCTTGATAGGAAAACTTTGTAATGGCCCATATAGAATATCCGAGCTTCGATGGCAAAACATATACGCATATATGAATTATTTAAAGAAGCATTCTTTCTATATTAAACACTTTCTGTCTCTAAGAAATTTGCTACTATATGAGCTTCATACTTGTGATTCTCTATGAGAAATGGCTCAAGGGCCAAAGCACAAATACACCTCGTCTACTCGAGGATTGTTATCGACAGTCAGCATATCCGAGTTGTCTAAACTCGAATTTGTAAGACCTCAAAGAGGCATCCCTCGATGTAAAGGCCAAGGCCATCAAAGTCGGGGACTAACATTTCGAACAAGTTCGAAATAATATCGGGAAATAAGTCCAAGAGACATGCGCGAAGGCTACGACCATATTAAAGACTACGGTCATATAAAAAGGCTACGACCGAAATAATGCGGCTCGGAGACGTCCGACTCCCTCCATAAATTAAAGGCCTTCAAATACTTTGAAAAATCGGTTAAGTAAAGGCTACCCTCGGCAAAATAATGAAAGGGCTTCAATAAAATTGGCCCTCAAAAAACCTCAAGAGGTATCAAATTATTTACATACAAACTCGTGCTAAGGCACTAAAAACAAAAAGGTTCCGGTCGACGCTAAGCCCTCGAAAAACCCAATGGGTAAAAGAGGCATTCCAAGGCATAAACGAAAAAAAAATATTTTTTACTTAGTCTTTTAAGCCGAAAAGGGGAAGTAATAGCCATCTCTTAGAGGCCATAATGTCCCAACCTAAAAGAGCCTAAGGGCCGATACACTTAGGGTTCAAGACCTTGTTCTCACCCTATTCAAACCCAGGGGTTCGATTATACCGAGTTCGAATAAATATTTTCATTATGGATCGGAGACTTGACAACATAACGAGTCTACACTCCATAGGTTCGAACCTTATTCGAGCTCGACCATGATAACTTCAAAGAAAACTGCCCGAGACAGAATCTGGAACACACCATTCAAAGAATGAATTTATTGTAAAACGTTTAAGGAAAATAAATATTGAGAATTCATTCAAGGAAGTTTCTTCTTTTATATACTCAAAAAAGAGATATGTACAAAATTCGACAAAAGGCTTGGCATAAAAGTAAATACAAAAAGAAAAATTCCTATCCACGCCCTAGGATCGGTATCCCCTTTCTGGAGCAGTTTCCTCATCGGGAGCAGCATCTTCTTCGGGTCCCTCGTTGTTATCGGACCCAGCTTGGTTGCCTTCACCATCGTCTTCATCATCGGAGGAGACAATAAATCTGGCATCGGCCTCTATCGTCCTTGCTTGAGCTATCTCTTCAATAAGGTCGAAGCCTCTATCATGAATCACTTCAAGGGTCTCCCTCCGAGATTGGCACCTGGCCAATTCATTGCTCCACTTTTCCAAGTCAAAAACATCACTAAACTCTGATTGAGCCACCTCGGTGTCCCTTAGGTACACGACAATGGTTTTATCAGCCATGACCTTCGTTCTCTCGGCCTCAGCCCTGGCTTCAGCGCTCTTGGCCTCAGAGATGGCAAGCTTGATTTCGAGCTCGTCAATCCTCTCAACCTGGGCTGAACTGCTCTCTTTGACACTCCTGAGTTGATCTCAACTGATGCCAGTTTGGTTAGTGAAGCTTCCTTCCCCGCAGCAAGGCGGTTCATCTTTTCCTTCCAGTGATTGCACTCAGTGTTAACCCGATCAACCTCGCCTCGCAGCTTTCCCATCATCTCTACCTTTTGCTGCAAGGTATTGGCGGCCTCGATTGGCTCTCTGTTTTGAGTCACTGGCGCCGAATCCTCACCGTCATCTTCTTCGTCATCCATGAGCTAGTGGACTGAGTCTATATCCACAGGAATGACATTCTTCCTATGTCTCCGAGCAGGGCCCACTTTATTTTGGGGGTCTTCGGGCTTCGAAGCCCTTTTTCTCTTATTATCTTTCTTCTATTTTGGAATCGGGGACTTGATCTTTTCCCCAGGAGGGGTCGGCCTCATTTCAGAGAAATCCCCAATGCATGGATAGATAAAAACTATGTATGAGAAAAGAAATGTCTCCGATAAAGAAAAAAGGCACTAGGAATTTACCATGATGTTTGGCTTCCTATTTTCCCTTTGCCAAGTCATGCCATCGACGTTCGTCATACGAGGAGGTCGAGCCTAGTTTTCGGACTCAGTCTTCAAGATCGGGGATCACGTGGGGCATCCAAGCGACCGCTGGAAATAAAGGTAAGGGTGTCATGCAAAGCATAGTCAAAATGTGATAAATTTCTGGGGAAACCATTCCACTTACGGTTGGAGTTCCACTTTTTTCGGAATGGCATTTTCCCCTCGGGGATGATGTCACTGGTCCTCACTCGAATGAACCGGCTTATCCAACCTCGATCTTAATCCTCGTCATTGCTGGAGATGAAAGACTTGGTTGATCGGCGTTGAAGTTCAATCAACCCTCGAAAAAGTTGAGGCCGATATAAATGGATAAGATGACTGAGAGTGAACTCGAGCCCATTGGCCTTGCTGGAGAAGTAGCGAAGCATGATCACTATTCACCAGAAAGATGGGTGGATCTGACGGAGGGTGACTTGGTAAGTTTTTCAAAAGTCGACGACGATTGGATCTAGGGGACTCAACGTGAAGGGGTAAGTGTACATACCTAGAAACCCCTCCACGTGGGTGGTAATTCTCTCCTCGCGAGAGGGCATTTGTACCAGACCCCATCCCCCCAACCACATTCCTTTTTCATAGCCTCGAGATATTTCTCCATTATCGAGCAGATGTACCTCGATGCATATTCACACCGACCAGGAATAGCGGGAGGATTTTCGACGTTGAAATCTTTATTTAGGGTAAAAGCTCCGGGAACGATATCGTGAAGGGCCAGCGCCTTGTCGCCAGCCGGAAGGGAAGAAGAGGAGGAACCCCTCTCTTTTTTAGGAACGGTTTTTGAAGTTTTAGCCATTATTTCTGGTTAAAAGAAGCGGAAAGAGATGAGATTTGATAACTTTTGGCACTAAAAAGGGGGAAGAAGCTAGTAGCGAAAGCGAGAGATATGAAGAGAAGAAGTGATCAGAGGAGTTGCAAAGAGGAAGTAACGTCCTTAATGGGTTGAGGAACCTTGTATTTATACGTGAGTGGAGACGTTTCGGCAGCGTTAATGGCCGACCACCACTGGCAAGCATTTAATGTTTTGGGGAAGCGCACTGACGGGACATTTCAGTCCCCTTGAACGCTTATGTCACAGGGATGATGTCATTATCGGGGACGCCAGAAATTCGAGGCTCAAATCGTTTCTTATCATTTTATTCAAAGAAACGTGAGGACTATCTAATTACGATCAAAATCAGGTATGCCCGATTTCGTGAACCTAATGAACCAAGTTTGAGTCCGATAACGGAGTATAAGGATCAAATATCAAAGCACACGACGAGTACCTGGGCCGAGTATGATCTACCCCGATATAATGCCGTTATAGGTTTGTGCCTAATAAGAAATATTACCGCAATGTCACAAAGATCAAGGCATAAATTCCGGAATGAATTTGTACTATGCGGGTAGACAACTGTACAATTAGATTCCTTACTAGAAATGAAAATGTACCTTATTTAGGATTCCCCTATTATATAAAGGAAAGCCCATTCATTTGCAAACATCATCAATCATTGGAAAATAATATACACTCTTAGTTTCTTGCTCATCACTTATCAGAATTATCTCTTAGTTTTACTGTTCACATTAGTGTACCTCGAGGCCACCATAACTCGAGGTCGAGACTCGATTACACACTGGTTTGATTCAGCATACTTCTTTGATCTATTGATTTAATCTCTTGTTTATTAATTAGCATTGAACTAAATCACGTATCTTTAAGACCTCAATACAAATTTAATTGTTACTCCTATTTTAGGGTAAACAGTTTGGCGCCCACAGTGGGCCTAAAGATAATAGTGATTGTTTCAGTGCTGATTTTTGATAACATATGTTATTTTCACACTTGTTCTTGTCAAGATTTTTTGTTTTCAGGTAAAAACATGTCATACTCAAAAAACTCACCCGTACACGACAATGATGGTCTTGGATTTTATGGAGAAAATGATAATGTAGCTGCTTCAGGAGCTGGTGTACCATCGTTTAACCCTAGGGAAGTGGCAATTGTAGAACCGGTCGATGATAGTTCGCATATTGTTTTGAAAGCGGACTTAGGCGCATATACCGGAGGAAGTATACGTGGGGAAGTCTGACCTGCTGGTTAAGCAACACGGGGTGTAGGAGACGGGGGAGTTAGCCTCCAGGTAGTCCTCGAAAAGCTACAACCTCAGCAAGATTCTATCGCTAAGCTACAAAGTCAACGTAAAACTCCGAGTGTGGTTGAACCAGAAGTCACTCGCCATACTGAGCCGGTGCTGGAAAGGTCGAATGGTAACGGATCAAGGATTGACCTATATGTCACGCCCCAACATCGAGGGACGCGACCGACACTCAACCGGGTGTCCCCAGTCAAGCGAACCTGATTTTCCTTTCCTATCCCACGCGTTACCCCGTGCTTTCAATATACATCATTCAGGTAAAATAGCCATTTGTAACTCAGGCATAAGTTTCCAACTTGAATTCACTTCTACCTTTTATCATTTCTAACACATGATACCAAATACTTACAAAATACATACAACATTAACAACGTGGACCACGATTCCAAACGGCACGCTTACTACCTAAAATACATATATACTTTTCCCACATTGTGTCTACGAAGCCTCTACAAGTACAAAATATTTATGCACTACTTGCTGGCAACAAGGCCTCGGCTATACCTTACACTACACCATAAACTCAAATTAAGGTGACATGAGCCACACGCGGCCCTGGGAGGAAGTGGGGCTCACCAGAACAGCTGACAGAAAGGAGAGGAGGCACTACTAACGGTGGGCTGAATTACCTGATGTAGAACCACCTATCATCAAGTTATATTTATATTTTCACAATCTCTCCTTTTCCCAATCAATCAGTGCATGTGGAAAAGAACAACCAAATCATCAAGTTTCACAATCTCTCCTTTTCCCCTTTTCAACATTTCCATATTCAAGAGTTTCCCTGATTTTTCATTTCGGTGGTGATAACAATCACATTCCGTCCTTATTACCTCGGCCACCCTTGTTACCTCGGCCACCCTTGTTACCTCGGCCGCCCTTATTACCTCAGAAACCCTTATTGCCTCACACCTTATCAAGCTTATTTCTTTTTGTTGCGGCATGCAACCCGATCCCACCTCACAACCATATTTCATAACAACAACCATAAACAATTACATCACAAGAATCATCACTTCAAGGAATACATGTTCCTATCAAACATTTATGTATTTGGGCCCAAGGGACCATAACTCTCATCAAGTAGTAATTTCATGAACACGGTGTTGCCACAATCGCCCAATTCAGTTACATTGTTTCACAATACTCTTTTCCATTACTTTCCACGCATGGCTTTCAACTATTTTACACATTCCCACATTTGAGCACATCATCAATCTTTCGTTCATTACACATCAAACATCTTTCACAACTTCATACAGCATAATAGCATGACAATCAACCAGGAAAATCAGAGAATAGAATCTCACGCCTCAACACGTTTGAACACTAAATTCACGTACTTCCAAACAAGGCACACATACCAAATACCCGGACCCAACAAGAGGATTATACGGAGGTTAAAGTTAGCCATACATACCTGGGGTCGAAATTCCTTTTTAACCTTTACTCACAAATCACCGGACCGACTAGTACCGTCAATCTAGTTCACAATTAAACATTTTCAACTTAGAATCGAGAGCCATGCATACAATTTGAACACTTTTTAAGCATTTACCAACTGTTATATGACTCCCCCCTAGATTTCCAACCCCTCATTTGTGAACTTTACCCCAACCCGCTTCCTCTTACTAGATTATGGACATTAATGAATATGCATGCATGGTATAAACATATATTTTCAAGAATCAATTCATGAGAGTCCCCCTTTTGTTTAAAATCAGAAAATTAGTGAAAAGGGTTTGGGGATTCTTACCTGTTAGAATGAAGAAGAAGATGATTACTCAAAATTTCCAGGCCTGAGTGACTTTGAAAATTCAATTGGTAATGATGAAACTTACTCCCTTAAGAACCCTCTCTCCCCTCTCTCTAGTTTTGTTCAGAAAATGGTTAAAAATGAACGTAGGGGTGTTTTTAATGGACTGGGTTCGGGTTTTAAAATTAGCAAAATAGGCCCCGACACAAAAATGCGGTCAGGAATGCGATCGCATTCCTGACATGCGGTCCGCATAATCGACCGCATAATGGCCCTCAAGATGGGCTAAAACTCGAAACACACTGCCCAGGTATGCGACCCTTGTGCGGCCTGCATACACGTTACGCGATCGCATACTGGACTGCATAGTTGGCTTTAAATGGGACAGTACTCTGCCTAGGTATGCGACCATTATGCCGTTCGCATACACGATGTGCGAACTCATAGTGCATCGCATAACACCTACTTTTTGGAAAAATTATATTCTTTAAGTCCCGGGGTACTTTTTACTCAGTTCATGTCTTTTTAAAGATTCCCACAATAAAAATAACTTGGGGACTCATTCGGGAATTATTTTAAAGCGAGAAAATGTTACGGGTCTTTACATCCCCCCCCCCCCTTAAAAATCATTCGTCGTCGAATGAGGGTTTTGGAAATCAATTAGTTTTTAAAGCGTGACATGAAATTTCCAGATTTCCACTAACTCCAATATTTCAGAAAAATTTTGCCTGAGTTCCCTTTGTAATTAGACCTATCTACCTGTCAGAGAGCCCCCGAAACACATTTCCAAGAACCATTACACAGTTTTAATCGCACAATAACTCACACACAACGTTGTTACTCAAACAATTTGCAGGTATTCAATCATTTTGCCAACTACACATAGTTATTTCCTCTTATACCACAAGTTTGTTCATGGTTAACATTGCACATACTTGGTCGTTTTAAAGAGTCCCATACCCAATCACCTCAATATACTATATTCATTTCAATTAATAATTACCAACCTACACTACTATCAATCACTTGCCTAACACATACGCTCCAAAAAACATTCATTTACCTCAAGGGTTACACTCTACCCAATTAGAACAGCGGGTTCAGTTTTGGCACACATGGGAAAAATTACAACAATAAGGTAATTAGGGGAAGATGGGGTGCTTTTGCATAAAACCGAACATAAAATATGATTTTCTTAGAGATGACAGTTCTGACGATCACTACTAGAATTATTCAAACAAATGGGGATATTTTTATTTCAACTCATTTTTCGCTTCCCACGTGGCTTCCTCTATGTGCTGACTTCGCCACAATACTTTAACTAAAGCAATTTCTTTGTTCCTCAATCTACAGACTTGTCTATCAAGAACAACAACCGGAACCTCTTCATACGACAATTCTTCATTAACCTCAATAGTCTCAACTGGCAAGATGGCTGATGGATCTCCAACCACTTTCTTCAACATGGACACGTGGAACACCGGGTGCACTAACGACAATTCAGGGGGTAATTCCAACCTATAAGCCACTTTCCCTATCCTTTGAGTGATCCGATATGGCCCGACATACCTTGGGCTCAATTTCCCTTTCTTCCCAAACTGCATCACTCCCTTCATGGGAGATACCTTCAAGAATACCCAATCAACAACTTGGAATTCTAATTCTCTTTGATGAACATCCGCATAGGACTTTTGACGACTCTGAGCGGTTTTCATCCTCTCCCGAATGACTCTGACTTTTTCCAATGCATGTGCACAAGATCTGGCCCTAAAAAATCTGCTTCACCGACCTCGAACCACCCAATCGGAGATCTACACCTCCTTCCGTGCAATGCCTCAAATGGGGCCATCTGAATACTAGTGTGAAACCTGTTGTTGTAAGCAAATTCGATAAGCGGTAAATGGTCATCCCAAATACCATTGAAGTCCACAAGCCTGTAACATATTTTCAAGCGTCTGAATAGTCCGCTCTACCTGACCATCAGTATGCGGGTGGAAAGCTGTGCTGAGATTTACCTAAATGCCCAAGCCTTGCTGAAATTTCCTCCAAAAGTTAGCTGTGAACTGGGCCACTTGGTCTGATAATAGAAACTGGAGTACCATGAAACCTGACTATTTCCTTGGTATACAACTGAGCGTATTGTTCTGCAGTATCAGTGGACTTGACCGGCAAGAAGTGAACTGATTTCGTAAGTCGGTCCACTATCACCCAAATCGAGTTGAACTTACGCTGAGTGCGAGGTAGCCCTACCACTAAATCCATGTTGATGATTTCCCATTTCCACCTTGGAATTTCCATAAGCTTATTTAACTCACCAGGCCTCTGATGCTCAGCCTTCACCTGCTGACAGTTTGGACATTTAGACAAAAAGTCCGCCACACCTCTCTTCATACCGTTCCACCAATAAATTTCCCGGAGATCTTGACAAATTTTTGTGGATCCTGGGTGCACGGAATACTTGGAATTGTGAGCTTATGCCATCACCCTCTCCCGAAGATTATCCACATCGAGAACACATAATCTTACCTGGCACCGCAAAACACCATCATCGCTCCCAAGAAAAAATTTCGAGGTCTTGCCATTCAAAACTGCCTCCTTCAACTGCGCCAATGCTGGATCAATAAACTGCTTCTCCTTGAATTCCGCTACAAGCAATGATTCTGCCCCATTATGCACCATGACTTTCCCCTTGTCTGAGGTCGAGAGACAGACCCCCAGACTAGCCAATTGACAAACCTCCCAAGCCAACGGCCTCTGATCTTCCTCCAAATGAGCCAGACTACCCATAGACTTCCGACTGAGAGCGTCGGCCACTAAATTTGCTTTTCCCGGATGGTACATAATGTTTATATCATAATCCTTAAGCAATTCTAACCATCGCCGCTGCCTTAAATTCAACTCCTTCCGCTTGAAAAAATATTGGAGAGTCTTGCGGTCTGAGAACACGTCCACATGGACCCCATACAAATAATGCCGCCAGATTTTTATTGCAAACACAATTGTCGCGAGTTCTAAATCATGCGTTGGATAATTCTTTTCGTGATTCTTGAGTTGCCTGGAAGCATAGGATATAACCTTCCGGGCTGCATCAACACACATCCCAAACCAACCCTTGAAGCATCGCCGTAAACCACAAATCCCTCCGTGCCTTCTAGCATAGTTAATACTGGTGTTGAAGTCAATCTTGATTTCAATTCCTGAAAGCTCTTCTCACAAGCGTCGCACCATTAGAACTTAGTTGCCTTCTGCGTCAATTTAGTCAATGGGGAGGCGAGGGTAGATAACCCTTCCACAAACCTCCAATAATACCCGACTAGACCCTAGAAACTGCAAATCTCTGTCGGGGTCGTTGGACTAGGCCAATCCTTTACCGGTGTGATTTAATGGGGATCAACCTTAATCCCTTCTCTGGAAACAACATGACCCAAAAATGTGACTTACTCCAACAAAAATTCACATTTTGAAAACATGGCATATAATTGGTGCTAATGAAGAGTCTGCAGAACTGCCTTGAGGTGATTAGCATGATCCTTCCTACTTCCCGAGTAGACAAGGATGTCATCAATAAAAACAATCACGAAGGACTCAAGAAACGGTTTGAAAACCCGATTCATAAGATCCATGAAAGCCGCTGGAGCATTGGTCAGTCCATTTAATGGCCATAACGAGTTCTGAAGGAGGTCTTAGGAATATCCTGCTCCCTGATCTTCAACTGGTGATACCCCGACCGTAAATCAATTTTGGAGAAGAACCTCGCACCCTTCGACTTTTTGAACAAATCATCTATCCGAAGCAATGGATACTTGTTTTTGATAGTGACTTTGTTGAGATGGCGATAATCAATACACATCCCAAGCGACCCATCCTTCGTCCTGATGAAAAGAACCGGAGCGCCCCACGACGACACACTCGGCCGAATGAACCCCTTCTCTAATAATTCTTTCAACTGCTCCTTTAACTCCCTCAACTCTGTGGCGCCATTCTATATGGTGGAATAGATATTGGATGCGTATCTGGCAATACATCAATCCCGAAATCGATCTCTCTATCTGGAGGAATCCTTGGAAGCTCGTCCGGAAATACTTCAGGAAACTCATTCACAATTGGGACGGACTCGGGGGCAGACACTTTCGAAGTGGTGTCCGCAACTCGGACCAAATGATAAACACACCCCTTTTTAATCATCTTCGAGGCCTTAAGGAAGGAAATAAACCTACCCTTTGGCACCACACCATTCCCTTTCAACTCAATAACTGACTCATTAGGAAACTCTAGTATCATAATTCTGGTTCCGCAGTCAAGTTTAGCAAAGCACGATTAATGCCAATCCATTCCCATGATAACATCGAAATCTACCATTCCTAGTTCGATAAGATCGGCCGTGGTATCTCGACCACACACCGTGACAACACAATTCCTATAGACTCGTGCGGCTGTAATGGAATCACCAACCGGAGTCGACACAGAGAACGGCTCATGAAGATGTTCGGGTTCTGTCCCAAAACTTGAAGAAATAAATGGGTTAACATAAGACAAGGAGGACCCCAGATCAATAAGAGCATAACAATCAAGGGATTGAATAGCCAAAATACCTATAACAACGTCTGGAGAAGCCTCAGCACTCTAGTGACCACTCAAAGTATAGAACCGGCTGGGTCTACCTCTACCACGAGCTCCACCTCTAACTGCACCACGCCCTTCTAGAGTTGGAGGACATACTGAAGATGCGGCGGCTGAAGATTCGGACGGCTAAGCAAAAACATTATCCATGCCCTGACTGGGCGCACGACAATCCCACTGAATATGACCTCTCACCCCACACCCGTAGCATACCGGGATATCCAGGTAACAGTGCTTGGTATGGAACCTCCCACACTTAGGGCATGGTGCCCTCCTCTGGTGCTGGAACCTCCTCCTGGACGATCGGACTGATGGGGTCTCCCACTGTCTGATCCCGGTCCCCAGTGACTGCTCTGCTGATAATGGTGCACAGGTGGCGATGCACTGGATGAGGTCTGGGCATAAGACTAGGATGGACTTGATGGTCCTCTCCCCTGAACTGGTCTCCCTCCTCCAACTGAACTCCCAAAGTGGCCCGCTGACCGGGCCCTGCTGATACTCTCCCTCTCCGACCTTATCTTCAATTTTCTAGCCTCCGTGGCCTGGGAAAATCCCACTATCTTACAATAATTCATGTATGAGTGCAAGGCAGTTGTAGCAGCTTCATTCACAACCAAAGGACTGAGGCCCAGAATAAACCGTCGAACTCTGGCACCCATAGTCGATACCAACCGAGGAGCGTACTTAGACAAACTCACAAACTCCATGTGGTACTCCCACACACTCATATTACCCTGCTTGAAACCTCAAACTCCATATCATGGGCGTCCATAGCCTCGACAGTCAAAAAGTGATCCATGAAAGCATCAACGAACTCATTCCATCTCGCCGAAGGACTTTCCTCCCCACGGGAATTCTCCCACATCTCGAACCATGAATACGCTGCTCCCCTCAGCCTGTAAGATGCTAACTCAACCCCTCTGTCTCTGTATCCTTCATAATCAGAAGCGTCTTGCACATCTCATCTAGAAAATCCTGCGGATCAGCCTCCGGATCAATACCCGAGAACTCTGGAGGGGCTAACCGCAGAAACTGGTTGACTCTGGAACCGGCAGAATCTCCCTGTTCGCTAGAGGATGCAGGGGCAGCATGAGATCCTTGGGCCTGAGAGGCCACTAACTGGGTCAACATATGAATAGCTCCCCTGAGGTCCCCATCAGAAGTACCGGGACCTGAAGCTGGAACCGAAGAAGGATCAGGAATACCAGCGGGAGGGGTTGCAACACCCTCTGCCGCAGCAGGAATAGGAACACTCTGGTCTGGAACAGAAAGGCCAGGTGGATTCAAAGTTGGGGACTCGCTCTCAACCACACCATTGGGTACATATTTCACAGACACACTTGGGGTGGCATCGGCCTCTAAGCCGAGCCGAGCTCTCTTCTTTGGTGCCATTACTAAAAATTTTTGGAACAGAGCACGAGCTAGACGAGAATATTTTCACATTCCACTTCACCGCACGATATAGAATAACAATGAAAAGTGTGTTTCCTAAATGTTCATGTAGCCCCCTAATTATAGATGTGGTCGACAACACACCGATAAGAAGAGCTCTACTAGACACGGCTTAGAGACATCCTAGGACAATTTTAAAACCTAGCTTTGATACCAAGTTTGTCACGCCCCAAAATCGAGGTACGCGACTGGCTCCCAACCGGGTGACCCCAGTCAAGCGAACCTGATTTGCCTTTCCTATCCCACACGTTAATCCGTGCTTTGAATATACATCATTCAGGTAAAATAGCCATTTGTAACTTAGGCATAAGTTTACAACTTGAATTCACTTGTACCTTTTATCATTTCTAACACATGATACCAGATACTTACAAAATACATACAACATTAACAACGTGGACCACGATTCCAAACCGTACGCTTACATATATACTTTCCCCACATTGTGTCTACGGAGCCTCTACAAGTACAAAATATTTATGCACTACTTGCCGGCAACAAGTCCCCGAGTATACCTTACACTACACCATAAACTCAAATTAAGGTAACATGAGCCACACGCGGCCCCGGGAGGAAGTGGGGCTCACCACAACAGATGACGGAAAGGAGAGGAGGCACTACTAATGGTGGGCTGAATTACCTGCTGTAGAACCACCTACATTTATATAAGAAAATGTAGCGCCCCCGGCAAAAGGGACGTTAGTACTGCGGAATAGTACTAGTATGTATGAAAAACTTCATCCCAAGCACAATCAAACAATACACAAGTAAGAAACAGTAATAGAACCAATCAATCAATGCATGTGGAAAAGAACAGCAAAATCATCAAGTTTCACAATCTCTCCTTTTTCCCTTTTCAACATTTCTATATTCAAGAGTTTCCCTGATTTTTCATTTCGATGGTGATAACGATCACATTCTGTCCTTATTACCTCGGCCACCCTTGTTACCTCGGCCACCCTTATTACATCGGCCACCCTTATTACCTCGGCCACCCTTATTACCTCGACGACCCTTATTACCTCGGCCACCCTTATTTCTCACACCGTATCAAGCTTATTGCTTTGTGTTGCAGCGTGCAACCCGATCCCACCTCACAACCATATTTCATAATAGCAACCATAAAAAATTACATCACAAGAATCATCAGTTCAAGGAATACAAGTTCCTATCAACAATTTATGTATTTGGGCCCAAGGCACCATAACTCTAATCAAGTAGTAATTTCATGAATACGGTGTTGCCACAATCACCCAATTCAGTTACATTGTTTCACAATACTCTTTTCATTACTTTTCACGCATCGCTGTCAACTATTCAACACATTCCCACATTTGAGCACATTATCAATCTTTCATTGATTACACATCAAACATCTTTCACAACTTCATACAGCACAGTAGCATGACAATCAACCAGGAAAATCAGAGAATAGAATCTCACGCCTCAACACGTTTGAACAATTAATTCACGTATTTCCAAACAAGGCACACATACTAAATATCTGGACCCAACAAGAGGATTCTACGAATGTTAAAGTTAGCCATACATACCTGGTGTCGAAATTCCTTTTTAACCTTTACTCACGAATCACCGGACCGACTAGTACCGTCAATCTAGTTTAGAATTAAACATGTTCAACTCAGAATCGAGAGCCATGCATACAATTTGAATCCTTTTTAAGCATTTACCAACTGCTATATGACTCCCCCCTCTAGATTGCCAACCCCTCATTTGTGAATCTTACCCCTACCCGCTTCCTCTTACTAGATTACGGACATTAATGAACATGCATGCAAGGTATAAACTTATATTTTCAAGAATCAATTCTTGAGAGTCCCCCTTCTGTTTAAAATCAGAAAATTAATGAAAAGGGTTTGGGGATTCTTACCTGTTAGAATGAAGAAGAAGATGATTACTCGAAATTTCCAGGCCTGAGTGACTTTGAAAGTTCAATTGGTAATGATGAAGCTTTCTCCCTTAAGAACCCTCTCTCCCCTCTCTCTAGTTTTGTTAGAAAATTGTTAAAAATGAAGGGGAGAGGTGTTTTTTCATGACTGGGGTCGGGTTTAAAATTAGCAAAATAGGGCCCGACACAAGAATACGGTCAGGAATGTTTATCGCATTCCTGACATGCGGTCCGCATAATCAACCGCATAATGGCCCTCAAGATGGGCCAAAATTCAACACACACTGCCCAGGTATGCAACCCTTGTGCGGCCCGCATACACGTTATGCGATCGCATACTGGACCGCATAGTTGGCTTCAAATGGGACAGTACTCTGCCTAGGTATGCGACCATTATGTGGTCCGCATACACGATGTGCGATCGCATAGTGCGTCGCATAACACCTACTTTATGGAAAAATTACATCCTTTAAGTCTCGGGGTAGTTTTTACTCAGTTCAGGTTTGTTTCAAAGATTCCCACAATAAAAATAACTCGGGGACTCATTCGGGAATTATTTTAAAGCGAGAAAATGTTACGGGTCTTTACACTATAATTATAAAAATGCTCTAAGAACTCACCAAAAGAATCGAGTCGGGTGAAAAGAGGATTGAAGATAATGACAAAAAGGTTGAGACATACAACTCCCGAGTCGATCAAATACTAGGGGCACCCCCGATCTTAAAGGGTTTGGATTCTACAAAAGTTCATGCAGAAGCCTTTTCCCCTGAGCGCGGCCCCGAAGCCCATTCCAAAGAAGTTCTGCATGCCGGATATACCTAAGTACAGAGGAACCACCGATCCTAATGAACATATCACTACGTACACGTGCGGTATAAAGGAAATGACTTGGAAGACGATGAGATCGAGTCCGTGTTGTTGAAAATGTTTGGGGAAACTCTATCAAAAGGAGCAATGATTTGGTATCACAATTTGCCACCGAACACCATTGATTCATTTATGATGTTAGTATGTAAAAGCACACGCCGGAGTTATAAAAGTCTCAACGAGGAAATCAGACGTCTTCAAGATCAAACAAAGGGATAACGAAATGTTAATGGAGTTCGTGTCCCGATTTCAGATGGAGCGGATGGAGTTACCACCAGTCCTCGATGATTTGGCCGTTCAAGCTTTAACCCAGGGGTTAAACGATCAGAGCTCGATAGCACCACGACAGTTGAAGCAAAATCTGATTGAGTATCCAGCTGTAACTTTTGAAGACGTGCACAATCGGTATCAATCAAAGATCAGGGTCGAGGACGACCAGTTAGGAGCCCCCTCGGGGTTCAGTTTATCTAAATAGGTTAGAAGTGAAAGCCCCGGGGATAACGAAAGACAACCGAGTTTAAATAGAGAACAATATTAGCCATATGTCATAGATCGATGAAATAACAATTCGGGACGCAATCCTCCCCGGAATGATCGAAGAAATGATCGAGGGAAAAATCCTCGAGGACTTATTAGTAAGAATGGTTTTGATAAACATACTAATCGCCCAGAAGCGCCTCAGTTATCGAAGAATAATTTCAGTGTCGATGCATCAGGAATTTTATCGGCTATCGGGCGAATCAAAGACACCAGGTGGCCTAGACCTATACAAACTGATCCTTGTCAGAGAAAACCAAACTTGATGTGTAAAATCATGGTACACATGGCCATCGGACAAAAGATTGTAGACAATTGTTGGAAGAGGTAGCTCGATTGCTTAACGGGGGTCATGTTCGAGAGTTTCTCAATGATCAGGCTAAGAATCACTTCAAGGAAAGAGAGGCCAACAGAAAAAACAAGCAAGAAGAACCTCAACATGTTATCCACATGATCGTCAGAAACAAGAGATACCAATCGAGGTGACTCGAGAAAGACCAAGATTCAAATCAAACACCAAAGTTTCAATGTTAAACGGCAACAATCTTCGTCTGATGAACACTTGTTTGGACTCTTGATGTCTTGTAAGTATTTTATTGGGCAAAGCCCGTTTCAGCTCAATGGATTTTGACATATATGAAGAATTCCGGTGAAATAGATTCTGGCCATCGAGATTCCGGCTATCGCAGGTTAGCATGAAATGAACATCAACCAAAAGGTCTTAAAGGGACCGATCGATCAACTAAAGTTCATAATCATCTCTAACTAGATCGAAAATCGAAAGAAAAAAAGAGGGTCTAGGGTTTTGGTTCTTAGATCTACAATTCCATGAGTATTGTGGGGATTTTTGGAAAATCAATGATGGATTTGGACTGAGGAGTATGGTATGATATTCTGGATGGATTTGGTAACTGTCCACTGCCGTTGGGAAAATTGCAGCGGCGGAGAGGACGGTGGGTGAGAGAGGGGAGATGTGAGTCTTGGGGTATGGGGGCAGTTCATAAAGTTTTTTATGTTTGAGAGGTGAGTTTTGGGCCATTGGATTGGAACTGATTGTTGGAGTACATCAATGATTAACCAAAATTAAATAAGGATGATGTCGTTTGGCTCTTAGACGATGTCGTTTCCATTTTAATGAGGTAAGACTTTGCCTGGGCCGGGTTTGGATCACACGGACGCGGGTAAATTGGCCGAAATTGGACTCAAAACTATGGTCCTATCCCATTATAAACTCAGCTGCCCCATTTTCTTTCATACTCTTCCTTCATTTTAAATTGCAATTTTAACTAATTTTATTCAACACACCTAGTTTAAACTAATTTTCAAAAATTACCTAGTTATCTATTTCAATTTAGCAATTAACTATTAATCCACGACACAAAATAGAAACTAAAAGAAGAACTAATATGCAAAGTGTTTAATGCATTTTTAGTGATTTTATAATATTTTTTAAACGTTTATTATTTATGAAAATGCAACTAAATGCAAACAACAACTAAATAAAAGTCCAAGCATAATTAGAAGACTATTTTTGAATTTTTAGAAGTATTTTATGGAGGGAAAAATATATGTACTCACAGTTGTCCCTTTTTGCTCGAAAATATAAAGAGTTTTCGGGCAAAGACAAAGTTAGAAGTCATGAATAATAATTTCCCATTTGATACTCCGTGGGAAGCATTTGAAAAAATTTGGCCGAACCTTGCTTCCGAGGTTGCCTACATATCCTTGACTATAAAAAAATCAGGTCAGTGTAGTTCTAGAAAATTTTGTCAAAAGCTAGCTTACGTGTGAAACTCTTTTTTACCAATACAGATAGTCCCCCCACTTACCATATATTTAACGATAAATATTTGGTAAGTGGATATTCATTTATGGCGGGAATATTTTGCCGCCGCTTTTCCTCGAATCATTATATCCTTCTCTACACCATAGGCTTCGTTTGTCACTTCCATTTAATGCTCATACCACGTGTCCTTTTCGGATTGGTTCTGTATTTACTTGGCACCTTTTAGGGCTTTTTGCGGTTGTGCCAGTCACGAAGTGACATCTTCAATTATGACTTCTCATCATTATTTTTCTTTTTTTTTCCTATGTTTGACGGTTATCTTCAAGTATAAATACCTTTCTTCTTTTCTTTGCTTCCACGAAACACTTTTCTAACTTTGTCTTCTGTAAACCAACCTCAAGGAGTAATTGATATTGAAAGTTTAACACCATCTTCTGCTCCGACTAGGAGTCGGAGGGGTGGTAGACTTAGAGGTCTAGGATCCACTCCTTTGAGGGGCTCCTCTTCTTCTTAGATAGTTCCTTCTTCTTCCACTCGATCTCTAGTTTCTCCAAGGTTTAGGGTTTCTCGGTCTTTTTTTAGAGGTAGAGGCGAACGCCTTCGTGAACCTGGAGTCGATGAAATTGTCACTGCTGAGTTTGTTTTTGCTAGTGATAGTGAAGTTCTTGTAGACCAATCTTCTTCTCTTGAAAGTGTCGAAAGATATTCAACACTTATAACTGAGGGTCAGATTTCCCTTGTTCGTAGGGAGTGATTTTGGAGGTCTGACTTCCCTGTCTATATTCCGAATAGTAATCAAAGAATAACGTCTTACAAGACGGGATATTCTTTTGTTTATATGTATTCTTTCACTCTAGGGTTTAGACCCCCCATTGACCCAGTCATAATTGAGTTCTGCCATTTTTTCAATATCTTCTTAGGACAAGTTGGTCCGCTTGTGTGGCGAGTTGTCGCATGTCTTAGGAGTTTGGATTCTTTAGCCTTGTTTCCTTTTACTTTCAACCATCTTATTCATATCTACTCTCCTACCTTATTTCGTGAAGGGTTTTTTACTCTGACTGCTAGAAGAAAAAGAGTGTTGGTAACCCCTGAAGATGATAAGGATAGGGGTTGGTACCTCCGGTATGTTGCGGTACCCACTGTTGGTTTAGTGGGTGAAGAAAATCTTCCCTTCCCTGAGAAGTGGAATCGCGCACGTGAGTATGCTTTAGCTCACATTTATTTACTTTTTCTCATTTTTACTTGAGATGTTTTATTAACACCGTATTTGTTTCTTCTTCTCTCAGCAATCATGAATACTGTTGAGAATATCTCCGGTATTCGTGATTGGGTAGAAAAATTATTGTCCGTTGCTCCTTTAGAAGAGAGATCTTGGAAGTACCTCGCTGGGAGGTATGGTTGGCATGTAAAGACCCACGATAAGTGAAGCTCTTGTTCTTTCTTCTTTCCTTACTTGAGTCTCTTCTTTCTTTTTCATTTAACTTTTTCCCTTTTAATAGGGTTCTCTGCTCGTAGTGTCTGCTTCATATATCCCGAAGATGTCTTTGGCTCGGGCCCAAGAAATTATTGTTGGTTCATCTTCCTTGAAGATGAATATTGGTAAGTCTCGTTCCGTAGATGAAGAAGAAGAAGGTGCTTTAATGCACAGGCCACGAAGAAGGCGGGTGGTTTCAGATGATGATCTTACACCCTTAGCCTTGCCTTACGTATCTGTGATTGAGCCCCCTGTCCTTGATGATGTTTCACATTCTTCTATTTATGAGGGTGTTGATCTTGCTCCTGACGATGTCCCTTTGGCTGCTGTCATTCCTACTTCTTTGAGAGAAGCTGTCTCATCTGTTCCTTTGGCTATTTCGGCTTCTACTGTTGCTTTGCACGTAACTTCCTCGACTCTTAAACCCTCCGTGCCTGCTGCTTTGCCCGTGGCTTATCCAGCTCCTCAACCCTCCGTGCCTGTTGTTGCTTCATCTCTGCCTGCTTCCATGCCTTCCGTTAGAGAAGTAGGGTCTTCCAGCAGAGAGATGCGGCAGATGGTAATAGAGGTTCCAGCTGAGGGGAACCTTTTCAGGAAAACGGGTGAGCCCGAAGTGTGGCTCAAGCCTTTGATAGGTCCCTGTGAGAAATCCAAGCTAGCCAGCCACGGTACTCTTACATAGGCCAATGAGGTCGTGCATACTTCTTTGAAAGTATGATGCAAGTTATCCTCTTTCATTTTCGTATGAAGAGGATTTCAAACACGGACCAAGAGACAAAAGAGCTGCAGGCCGATGTTGATAATATGAAAGCACAGTATGATAGCCTAAGGATTGACATGGATGCTTTAGAAGAGGAAAGGAGTACCTTGAAGCGGCAGATGAAACTCATGGCAGCAGAACTAGCAGTAGAGAAGGCTTTTTCCAGTCAGACCGATAAAGACAAGAGTGTTCTGGAGTCTTCATTCGTTGAGCAGTTGTCCCGTGCCTCAGAGGATATTAGAGACTTAAAAAAACTTGTTGGGAAGAAGGAGGAATACTCAGACAAGCTCATGCAATCACTCACTTGTACTCAAGAAGACCTTCGTAAGGCTTTAGACAACTCTCAAACTTTAGAGGAGTCGATTGTACCGTTAAGGGCCGCCTATGAAGCTGCAGAAGTGGAGAAGGACGGATTGATAGCTGAGATTCAAGTATGGGAAAAGGATTATGAAGATCTGGAAGAGGTGGCTGCTATCGATGTGAGCTGGGCATACATGAATTCTCGCCTTGACACATTGATGGAAATGAGTCAAGAGGGTTTTGACCTTAGTGCTGAAATAGCTAAAACTAAGGAAGACATGAAGAAGGATCAACAAGTTCATAACCTCTCTTCACCTGATGGTGGGATTCCAGCCACTCATGCCTATTCATCCCTAGTTGCTCCCGCTCCTTCTGCTAGTGAAGTCAACCCCTCTCTTGAAAATATTTAGTTGGTTCATCCTTTTATTTTTCTTTGTATCAATTGGTGGCTAACCCAGTCCCATCGGGATAAATTTGGATTTCTTTAAAGTCCCCAAATGACAACTTAGGGGCACCACAATATATACAAAATTTTTATACGGCTAAGTATAAGTTAATACTTAGTTTTAGCCATTTTAATGTATTAATGTTAGTTTGACTTTTGTTGAGTTTCTGTATCACTTTTAAGTCTTTTGCATGCTTCATTTTTCGAGGTTTTAGTTTTACCTCCGAGTTTTGCATGTGGAAAGCTTTAGACTACTCTTACATTTTTGTAATAGGCACAGTGTCATATTAAATGTGTGCCTTTTTGTAATAGGCATAGTTTATGTAAGAGGTCCCTTTATAATTGACATGAAGAAGACGTCTCAACTTCATGATAATGCAATATAATTGACATGAAGAAGACGTCTAATACTTAGTTTTAGACGTTTTAATATATTAATGTTAGTTTGACTTTTGTTGAGTTTCTGTATCACTTTTAAGTCTTTTGCATGCTTCATTTTTCGAGGTTTTAGTTTTACCTCCGAGTTTTGCGTGTGGAAAGCTTTAGACTACTCTTACCTTTTTGTAATAGGCACGGTGTCATATTAAATGTGTGCCTTTTTGTAATAGGCCTAGTTTATGTAAGAGGGCCCTTTATAATTGACATGAAGAAGACGTCTCAACTTCATGATAATGCAATATAGTGATAGGAATTTTACACATGTTTAAGAATGTTTCCAAGGAAAGTTTTTTGTTTGAACTTCCATGAAATTTTACATGTGTTTGGTTATTGTTTAAAACTCATGTTTGCAACTGTTTTTGTTTTTAACAGATTTGATGTACTCTTGTATTTCGTAACTGTTTTTCATATGTAACAGTTTTTCGATATTAATACAAGGAAACAACTATTTTTTACTAGTAACAGTTTTTATAAAGATTGGGGTTTTTACCCGCAACTGTTTTGGAAACAATTTTCTAATAAGTATGAGGGAAATGTTTTCTTATTCGTAACTGTTATTTTTTATAACAGTTTCTTGAACGAATACAAGGATTTAGATCTTTTATCCATAACTGTTTTATTTGAGAACTGTTTTTTGAAATAGTACATTGATGATGATCTTTTACCCCTAATTATTTTTGTTACAACAACTTTGAATAAGTATAAAGATGTACATTTCTTTCTCGTGACTAATATTTTGCCTTTCAACCTGAACATGTTCGAAGGTTTTTGATTTTTGCATTAGGCTTTGGATGTAGATGGCTCTTTTGATATCTTTCGATTCTGCTCGTGTCATTGTCACTTGTCTAGTTGGGTAGATGGGTTTTCTGGCTCGAGATTTTGACTTTTTGATAGTCTTCTTTGCTTCGTCTTAGCCTTCAATACTGTATAGTCCCCTAAGTGTTTGAGCTTTGAACAATGAAATCTCGAGCACTTGATTATTCCTTCCTTGTGGTCCTTTTCCTGAAAAGGAAAAACATTCATAACTCGAAGATATATAGTTTTTTAGATGATGACTGCTTAACCCTTTTAAAACGTCCATCAGAAAGTGTAACCCTAGACCGGGAATTGTGTTATTTCCTCACGTCTTTGCAAATCTAATATCATCATCTGGTGATGGGTTAGCTTTGTGCCTATCATCTAAAAAAGTTAGTAAAATTTTTAAATGTTCAAAATAAAATCGAACGTGTGATACCTGACGGGGGGTATTCTTTTCTTTTAGAAGTAATACTTCTTTAGATGGATGGCGTTCCAGCTTGTTGGTAGAACTCTGCCGTCCATAGCTTCCATCTCATAGGCGCCTTTCTCAACTATGCCTCGGATTTTGTAAGGTCCTTCCCAGTTTGGATTTAGCTTTCCTGCACCTGCTTCTTTCGTTGATTGAAAGACTTTTTAAGGACGAAGTCCCAAATTTTGAAGTACCTGAGATGAGCTTTACAGTTGTAATAACGCTCTATGATTTGCTTTTGAGCTGCCATCTGTATCAATGCTGCTTCTCTCCGTGGTTCGAGCAGGTCCAGGTTGGTCCTCAATTCGTCATCGTTTTCTCCCTCCATGGCTGTTGAGAACCTTATGCTTGGTTCGCCAATCTCCACATGTATTAAGGCTTCTGAGCCATAAACAAGTGCGAACGGAGGTTCTCCCGTGGCTATTTTTGAAGTTGTTCTGTATGCCTATAGTACCGCTGGTAACTCATCAGGCCAGTTTCTTTGGCTATATCCAGCCGTTTCTTTAGATTGTTGATGATGACCTTATTTGTTGACTTAGCTTGACCATTATCCATGGGTTGGTACGGCGTTGAAGTGATCCGCTTGATTTGTCAACTTTCGAAGAATTCTGTGATTTGCGAGCCTATGAATTGTGGGCCATTAAGGCACACGATTTCCTTTGGTATTCCAAAGCGGCATATTATGTTTTGCCATAAGAAGCTTTTAACTTCCTTTTCTTGCACTTGTTTGTACGCTTCTGCCTCTACCCATTTTGTAAAATAGTCAGTTAGCACGAGTAAAAATCGTACCTGTCCTTTAGCTGTGGGAAAATGTCCCACTATGTCCATACCCCATTTCATGAAACGCCATGGGGATATTATTGGATGCAATAATTCCGCTGGTCGATGCATGTTATTGGAAAACCTTTGGCACCTGTCACATTTGGATACAAAGTTCTCGACTTCTTCTTCCATCTTAGGCCAATAGTATCCAGCTCTGATTAGGGTTTTCACTTAGGATCTCGCCCCTGAGTGATTTCCACAGTGTCCTTCGTGAACTTTTTTCATCACAAATTCCGTTTGGTTAGGTCCGAGGCATTTAGCTAGGGGTCCTCCGAATAACTTGCGATAAAGTGAGTTGTGAATAAGGCAGTACCGTGCAGCTTTGTGGCGAAGTGCTTGAGCTGCTTTCCTGTCTTCAGGTACGGTGCCATTCTGAAAAAACTAAGAATTTCGTTTCACCAGCCTCAGGTTAAGTTGTTGAAAGTTACCTCATTCCTGTCCTGGTCTATTATTAAATGAAATAGTTGGAAGTCAATTGCATTGTCTTTGTTCATTACTTCCGTGACTGCTGCGAGGTTAGCTAATGCATCTGCTCATTTTCCTCTCTAGGTATTTTCATTAGCTTCCATGTTTTGAATTGTCTCACGAGATCTCATGTTTTTTCAAGATACTGTTGCATTCTAGTCTCTCGAGCGATGTAAGTCTCCTGTATCTGATTTACTACCAATTGGGAGTTGTTGTTGATCACAATTTGCTCGATTGAGAGCTTCTGTGCGAGTTTAAGCCCTGCAATTGCAGCTTTGTACTCTGCTTCATTGTTAGTTATAGGATAACACTTGATAGCTTGTCGTGTCTTTTCACCCATGGGTGATATTAAGACTATGCCTAAGACGACACCTTTTATATTTGACGAACCATCGGTGAAGAAGGTCCATAGGCCTGGATTAGCACCGTTAAAGAGTTGTAACTCTTTTTCTACTTCAGGTATAATGTTATTACTAAAGTCAGCAACAAAATAAGCTAGTATTTGAGACTTAATTATAGTCCTAGGCTGATAGATTATTTCATGATCACTTAATTCTATGGCCCACTTGGCTAATCTTCCTGACAATTCTTGTTTATGCAGAATATTTCTTAAAGGATATGAGGTCACAACGGTGATTGGGTGGCATTGAAAATATGGTCATAATTTTCTAGATTACATTACTAAAACTAAGGCTAACTTTTCCAGATGTGGATCTCTAGTCTCATCATCTAGCAAAGTTTTACTTACATAATAGATAGATGATTGTTTACCTTTTTCTTCTCTTACCAGTACTGCACTTACAACAATTTTTAAGACAGCCAGTAGATGTACAATCTCTCCCGTTCTTTTGGCTTTGACAGTAGTGGAGGTTTCGATAGATAAATCTTTAGATTCTTGAGGCCTTGCTGACATTCTTCAGTCCTTTCGAACTGATTCTGCTTTTTGAGAACTGAGAAGAATTTTAAAAAAAATTCGGAAGACATAGAAATAAACCTTCCTAAAGCTGCTATTCTCCCTGTTAGTCTTTGAACTTCCTTTTTATTTGTTAAAATATAAGGTATTTCATCTATAGCTTTAATTTGAGCGGGATTTACCTCTATTCCTCTGTTCGATACAAGGAATCCCAAAAATTTACTTGATTGCACTCCAAAAGCGCATTTCTCTGGATCTAGCTTCATATTATACCTCCGTAAAATATCAAAAGCAGTAGAGAGATGCTGGAAATGGTCGTGTGCTTGTGTTGATTTTACCAACATATCATCAATATAGACTTCCATCGTCTTTCCAAGATGTTCTTGGAAAATTTTAGTCACTAACCTTTGATAGGTGGCTCCATCGTTTTTTAAGCCAAAAGGCATAACTTTATAACAGTAAGTCCCCATGTTCGTAATGAAGGAAGTTTTTTCCTCATCTAAGGATTCATTTTAATCTGATTATAATCAGAATATGCATCTAAGAAGCTCAATAATTCATGACCTGCTGGATCAATAATTTGATCTATATATGGCAATGGGAATGAATCTTTGGGGCATGCTTTATTTAAGTCATCATAATTTATGCATACTCTCCAGTTGTCATTCTTTTTAGGTACTACCACGGTGTTTGCTAGCCAGTTAGGGTACGTTACCTCTCGTATCGAACCAATCTTCAAAAGTTTCTGTACCTCTTCGTCGATTACTTGGTTCTTGAATGGTCATTGCTTTCTCTTCTTCTGCTTAACAGGTACGAAGGATAGATCTACATTTAGTTTATCAGTCATCACTTCTGGTGGGATGCCTGTCATATTTGAGTAGGACCACGGAAAGTAGTCTGCGTTAGCCTTTAAATAATAAATTAACTTACCTCTTCGAGCGGGGCCTAGCCTCGTGCATATATACACTTTCTTCTCAGGCTTTTGTTTAGATAATGGAACAGCTTCGAGCTCCTCCGTAGTTGTTTTGATGTGCTCATATTCCTCCGGTTCATGAATGACGTCCAATCTGGAATCTGCATCTGTGTGGTATAGTACACCTTCCATGGTAACTTAATTCTCCTTCTCGTAAGTATTTTCTTTCATACCTGTTTCATCAATAATACCTTCCGTACCTTTTTGGGTAGTAATTTCTTCCATGCCTGTTTGGGCGGCGTTACCTGCTTGGGAGATTCCCTTATCTCGTAATGTGTACCACAGAATTTATATTTCTTGCAGTCTGCTGATCGCCTTTGATTTGTTGAATTCCCCATTCAAAGGGGAATTTAATTACCTGATGCAACATGGAGGGTATCGCTTTCATGTCGTGCATCCATGGCCTTCCTAAGATCACGTTATAAGCCATGTCAGTATCGATGAATTGGAACCTGGTACTTTTGATCACCCCCTCAGCATAAGTGCTAAGCTCATTTTCTCCTTTTGTTATAACCGTAGAGTTATGAAAATGGCTCGTGCCCTTGGGATTATTTGACTCCCCAGTAGCATTTCTTCCACGACTCTTAGCAAAATGATGTTCACTGAACTGCCTGAATCAATCAGCACTCTTTACGTTAGTGTCATGAATAAGTAAACATATTACCAGAGCATCGTTGTACGGAAGCATTAATCCACCGACATCTGCATCATCGAAGGTTATATCGTCTTCTTCAATGTTTTCACGAATCTGTTTCCCATGTGAAATTGTGAACTTTGTGGTTGTTTTTCAGATCACTCCATTTACTTCTTCACCTTCGTGTATCACATTGACGGTTCATTTTGGAGAAAGAGGCTTTGGGGGCTCCTGTCTGTTCCTCATATATGCGTGTTTACCTTTATTACTAACCAATTCTATTAAATAGCCCTGTTTCAATAAAGTTTTCTACCTCACCTTGTAAGAATCTGCAATCCGCAATTTTGTTCCCATGATCGTTATGGAATTCATACCAGTGGTCTGGGTTCCTTCTACTTGGATTTGACCGCATCTCTTAAGGCCACTTAACCTTGTCTCCCATGTTCCTCAATACTGAGACAAGTTCAGCAGTACTTACATTAAAGGTATGATCCCCAATTTGATCCCCAATTTGAGTATTACCTCTGGGTCGTTCATCTCGATCTTTACTGGATCTAGACGAGGATGAGACTACCTCTCTTCCTTGTGGTCTATAGTCCGACCTAGAGTTTTCGAACCTTGGGCGAATAGTGCGTCCCTAGGGTCCTAAGTAAGGATCGTACCTGTTTTTACCTAATCTTCTATCTGATTCAAGACGTCTGGATCTGGAATGATCTTCATCTCTCAAACGAGCAATGATATCTTCTTCTATGCTGACTTTAGTACTATACCTGTTATATACATCTTTCCATGTTGTAGCGGGGAATTACTCTTATACTTTCTGTCACACCTCCTTTTTTATACGCCCCAAAAGGGGTACGGGAGTTTTTCCACTTAAAGTG
>MDKI01005451.1:0-35965 GCA_005239505.1 Nicotiana paniculata
CTTGCTACTTAGACTTGATTTATCTCCATTACTACTGAGTTGGTGTACTCACATTACTCCATGTACCTCTGTGTGCAGATTCAGGAGACGAGATCGAGCATTAACTTATATATATATCACAGCGGAGCCGGATCGTGGGGATATAGAGGTAGTTGTTCAGCGTTCGCAGCATCTCTGCTTTCCCTTCCTGTTGTACTTAGCTTTGATTTAGAATCTTTGTCTCATAATACTTTATTTTGGCTTATTTCACTAGATGCTCATGACATATTGGCTCCGGGTTTTGGGGGATGACAGTACTGTATATATAAAACTTGCCTATTATGTTAAGTAAACTTTCGGTATGTTGTTATGAATTGCTTGAAACTTAAATGGGATTTTCAAAAGAAATTGTGAACACCCGGTAGTCGGCTAGCCTAGTTCCACGATAGGCGCCATCACGGCCGGTTAGGATTTGGGGTCGCGACAGTTTGGTATCAGAGCCCTAGGTTACATAGGACTCACCGGTCATGAGCGGGTTTAGTAGAGTCTTGCGGATCAGTACGGAGACGTTTGTACTTATCTTCGAGAGGCTGCCTGATCACGCTCAACTATGTCTAATAAAAGACTAAACGGCCATTGCAAATATAATCCTTTAATATGCCCAGAGTCGATCCCACAGGGAATTTACGTATCAATCAAGTCTTTAGAATATGCAACTTTTACTCAATCAATTCTCTCAAGACTTTTTAATATAAATTGGTGATGTTTTACTAATTCTACTGACAATAATAATAACTAACAATTACTAACAATGTGTTGTAAACAATTATGATAAAGGTCTAAGGTTATGGTTTCCCCCGTTGGTGAACTTCCTTCTCGGATACTTCTTATAGTTTGATTAGTTGTCTCTATCAATCATGAACACTCTATCTACCATAAATCTCTCTCAAGTAATTATGATAATTTACTAGACGCACTCTCTCAAGTTACGCTAGCTAGATTGCATTACAGTTCACTTTAGATTGCACCCGAGGTATCGTTATCTCTAATCCAACCTCTAAACCCTCGGTTATGACTTTCGTCTATACTCCGGGAGTGATGTTGTTCAAACAACTACCTAAATATGCACTCTCTCTCAAGTAGATACATAATAAATAGGAATAACTAATTGAGGGCCCTTTCAATCAACTACAACAAGAACGTAGTTGAACAAATAGAGATAAATCAACCAAACAAAACTATATTAATAACACAAGAAGTTTATCTCCAACGGGTTCTACCAAAACCCTAGATTAAAGAATCATACCCAAAATAAATTGCATAATTGAACTACAAAGTAATGAATAAAATATGTAAAAATCAATGTTTTGTCGCTTCAATGGTTTTCTCTCTTTGAATCCCTTGAATCCTTCGAATTCCTCCCTTCAAGTTGTGTTTCTATTCCAACCGGGAAACACTTAAACCCGTCAAAACACGAAATTGACCGAAACATGGGTCTGGCGTTTGGGCCCTAACGCCAGGATAAGGCTGGCGTTTCAGATCTAACGCCTGGCTAAAGCCAGGCAAGGTCAGGCATTTCAGCTCTAACGCCTGGCTAATGCCAGGCAGGGTCAGGCGTTTGGGCTCTGGCGCCTGGCTATAGCCCGGTGCACTCCTCCTCGCCTCTTGAGCGTATTTTCGATGTATTTGCATCCATTTAGCTCGGTTTCCATCTCCAATTCACCTACACATGAAATAGACTCTATTATGCACATAAAAAGTGTATTTTTATCCTTAACTCACAAGAAAGGTAAGGCATATAACATGTTAAACCATGAATTCTAGCCTCGCATCACTGCCAAACTTTTAGGAAAAACATTCTATCTTTCTTGAACTCTTTCGTGCTGATCTATTGATTCTTGAAATCTGAACTTATATTGTTTAATTTTCTCACAGATGGTGAGGACACGCCATACCGATCAGGGTGACCAGTCACCGGCTAGACCAGCGAGAGGTCGAGGCCATGGTAGAGGTAGGGGCAGCCCGCGCAGCAGCCGGGGAAGTACCTCAGGATCACCCTGTCGATCATGATCAGGTACCCGCCGATGGTATCCCACCGGGACAGGATCAGGCACCAGCAGTGCCTATGGTTATCCCGGTCTTCAGGAGGCCCTGTCTTAGATATTATCGGTATGCACCGGTTTGGATCAGGCCGTTGCCATGTCTTCTTCTGGCTCCACAGCTCAGGCCGGAGGAGGAAATCAGACTCCAGCTGCCCCGGCACCTGAGCAGGCTGCACAGGGTATTCAGCCATCGGGAGTAGCCCCAGCTAATCCAACTGCTCCGGTTAAGGATTATGTGGTCCCTACTGTGCCCTCCTACTTTCAGCGGTACAGAGGGAGAGGATGCCCAGGGATTTCTAGATAGGTGCCAGAGGATACTGTGCACCGCGGGTATTCTAGAGACCAGTGGGTTCTCGTTTGTTACCTTTCATTTTGCGGGTGTTGCCTTTACTTGGTGTGAGTCTTTTGAGAGGCGTAGATCGGTTGGTTTAGCACCTCTTACCTGGCAGCAGTTCTCTGAGATCTTTTTGGAGAAGTATGTTCCTCAGTCCCACAGAGAGGAGCAGCAGGCGGTTTGAGCAGCTGCGTCAAGGAGAGTTATCAGTCACTCAGTACGAGATGAGATTTTTCTAATTGGCTAGGCATGCTTCTGAGATTATCCCTACTGATAGGGAAAGGGTGAGAAGGATCGTTGATGGTGTTTCTTATCAGCTTTGGTTGTTTATGACTCCAGAGAGAGTCTCGGATGCTTCATTCGAGCAGGTTGTTGACATAGCTCGAGACATTGAGTCTGTTCGCCGTCAGGAGCGGGAGGAGAGGGAGGCCAAGAGACCTCATGGTTCGGGGCAGTTCCAGTAGTGCTACATTCAGAGGACAGTTTCAGCAGGGTAGGGGCCATTCATTCAGGCCACCTCAGTCAGGTCGCCCAGCTTATAGTGGTGCATCTTCGGGGCAGGGTCCCCGTGATTTTCAGTCAGGTCGTACTTCTTTTGGTGCCCTCCCAGCTCAGAGTGCAGCTCGAGCACCTCCAGTTCAGGGTTCATCTATACAGGAGTCTTCCAATGGCCGTACAAGTGCTAGGGGTTTCTATAAGTCCTCGCCTCCAGCTCCGGGTAGTTGTTTTGAGAGCGAAGAGTTCGGGCATTGGTGGAGGCAGTGTCCCCGTCGTTCCAGTGGATCTTCTCAGCATAGGGGCCAACTCTCGACTTCAGCTCCAGTCACTTCACCGCCTGCCCAATCAGCCAGAGGTGGCGGTCAGTCAGCCAGAGGTGGCGGTCAGTCAGCCAGAGGCTGCCCTAGAGGGGGAGGTCGAGCAGGGGGAGGTCAGGCTCGTATGTATGCATTTCCAACCAGGCTGGATACTATGGCCTCAGATGCCGTTATTGCACGTATTGTTTCAGTCTGTTGCCATGATGCCTTAGCTTTATTTGACCCTAGTTCCACATATTCCTATGTTTCTTCATATTTTGCCGATTTTATGGATCTGCCCCGTGACTCTCTAGTCACCTCTGTTCATGTGTCGACTCCGGTGGGCAATACCGTTGTTGTGGACCATGTGTATCGGTCGTGAACTATATCTATTGGGGATTTAGATACCCGAGTGGATCTACTGTTACTCATCCTGGTCGATTTTGACGTGATATTGGGCATGGATTTGTTATCTCCGTGCCATGATGTTCTTGATTGTCACGCTAAGATCGTGACATTAACTATGATGGGGTGTTCGAGGTTTGAGTGGAGAGGTTCTTCTGAGTATATGCCTAGCAGGGTGATTTCGTACCTGAAGGCTCGGCGCATGGTTGAGAAGGGGTGTTTATCTTATTTGGGTTTTGTGAGGGATGTCGATGGTGAGACTCCCGCTATTGATTCAGTTGCTGCGGTCCGTGATTTTCCGGACGTGTTTCCTACAGACCTGCCAGGCATGCCACCTGACAGGGATATTGATTTTGGTATTGACCTGGTGCCAGGCACTCAGCTTATTTCTATTCCACCATATCGTATGGCACCAGTGGAGTTAACAAAATTGAAGGAGCAGCTTCAGGAGCTCCTGGATAAGGGGTTCATACGGCCTAGTGTGTCAACTTGGGGTGCGCTGGTGTTGTTAGTCAAGAAGAAGGATGGGTCCATGCGTATGTGTATTGACTATCGACAGTTTAATAGGGTTACGGTGAAGAAACGGTATCCCTTGCCCCGTATTGATGATTTGTTTGACCAACTTCAGGGAGCCAGAGTGTTTTCCAAGATTGATTTGAGATCTGAGTACCATCAGTTGAGGATTCGGGATTCTGATATTCCGAAGACTGCTTTTAGGACCAGGTATGGTCATTATGAGTTCTTGGTTATGTCATTTGGGCTCACCAATGCCCCAGCTGCGTTCATGCAATTCATGAACACCGTTTTTCAGCCTTATCTTGATTCCTTCGTCATTGTGTTCATTGATGACATCCTGGTTGATTCTCGTAGCCAGGAAGAGCATGCTCATCATTTGAGAGTTGTGTTGTAGAGATTGAGGGAGGAGAAGCTTTATGAGAAATTCTCCAAGTGTGAGTTTTGGCTGGGATCGGTAGCTTTCTTGGGGCACGTGGTGTCTAGTGAGGGGATTCAGGTTGATCTGAAGAAGATAGAGGCGGTGCAGAGTTGGCCCAGACCTTCCTCAGCTACAGAGATTAGGAGTTTCCTTGGTATGGCGGGATATTACCGTCGCTTTATGGAGGGATTCGCTTCGATTGCTCGCCTTTGACCAGATTGACCAATAAGGGTGCCCTATTCATATGGTCTGATGAGTGTAAGGAGAGCTGTCAGAAGCTCAAGTCAGCGTTGACTACAGCTCCAGTATTAGTTTTGCCTGCTGGGTCAGGTTCTTACACAGTTTATTGTGATGCTTCTAGAGTTGGCTTGGGAGAGGTATTGATGCAGGACGGTAGGGTTATTGCCTACGCGTCCAGATAATTGAAGGTGCACGAGAAGAATTATCCAGTGCACGATCTTGAGTTAGCTTCCATTGTCCATGCCTTGAAGATTTGGCAGCATTATTTGTATGAAGTGCAGTGTGAGATTTTCACTGATCATCGCAGTTTGCAGTATCTGTTGAGGCAGAAGGAATTGAATTTTCATAAGAGGAGATGGTTAGATCTCCTAAAGATTATGATCTCACTATCTTGTATCATTCGGGGAAGGCCAATGTAGTGGCTGATGCCTTGAGTCGTAGAGTAGAGAGTTTCGGGAGTTTAGCTTACCTTCCAGTAGCAGAGCGTCCATTAGCTCTTTATGTTCAGGCCTTAGCAGGTCATTTGGTCAGATTGGATCTATCAGAGCCCTCGCAAGTGTTGGCTTGTGTAGCCTCCAGGTCTTCTCTCTATGATTAGATTAGAGCATGCTAGTATGATGATCCATGTTAGATTGTTCTTCAGGACCGAGTCCGTCGCGGTGATGCTAGAGATGTGGTTATTGGTGATGATGGGGTCATAAGGATGTAGGGCCGGATTTGCGTGCCCAATGTAGATGGGCTTCGAGATTTAATTCTAGCAGAGGCTCATAGTTCGCGGTACTCCATCCATCCGGGTTTCGTGAAGATGTATCAGGATTTGAGGCAGCATTATTGGTGGAGGAGAATGAAGAAGGATGTTTTGAAATTTGTAGCTCGGTGTCTCAACTATCAGCAGGTCAAGTATGAACACCAGAGATCTGGTGGATTGCTTCAGAGGTTTGATATTCCAGAGTGGAAGTGGGAGCAGATCACCATGGACTTCGTAGTTGGACTCCCACAGACTTCGAGGAGGTTTGATGCTATATGGGTTATTGTGTATCGGCTGACCAAGTCCACGCACTTCATTCCTGTTGGTACTACGTATTCATCAGAGAGGTTAGCTGAGATTTGTATAAGAGAGATTGTCCGTTTGCATGGGGTTCCAGTTTCTATCATTTCCGACATAGGCACTCAGTTCACATCTCAGTTTTGGAGGGCCGTGCAGAGAGAGTTGGGTACTCAGGTTGAGTTGAGCACATCGTTTCATCCTTAGACAGACGGGCAGTCGGAGCGAACCATTCAAATTTTGGAGGAAATGTTGCGCGCTTGTGTGATTGACTTTAGTGGTTCATGGGATCAGTTTCTGCCACTAGCGTAGTTTGTATATAATAACAACTATCAGTCGAGTATTCCGATGGCTCTGTATGAAGCTTTGTATGGTAGGAGGTGTAGATCTCCGATTGGTTAGATTGAGCCGGGCGAAGCTCGGCTATTGGGCACAGACTTGGTTCAAGATGCTTTGAGTAGGGCAAAGTTGATTCAGAAGCAGCTTCACACGATGCAATCTAGGCAGAAGAGTTATGCGGACCGGAAGGTCCGAGATGTGTCTTTCATGGTTGGGAATAAGGTGTTGCTGAAGGTGTCACCCATGACGGGTGTTATGAGATTAGGGAAGAAATGTAAGCTGAGTCCCAGGTTCATTGGGCCTTTTGAGGTACTTCATAGGGTTGGGGAGGTGGCTTATAGGGTTGCTATGCCTCCCAGTTTATCGAGTATTCATCCAGTATTCCATGTTTCGATGCTCCAGAAGTATATTGGTGACCCTTCCCATGTTTTGGACTTCAGCACGGTTCAGCTCGAGGGTGATATGTCATATGAGGTAGAGGTAGTGGCTATTTTGGGTCACCAAGTCAGGAAGTTGAGGTCTAAGGATATAGCTTCAGTGAAGGTTCATTGGAGAGGCAGCCGGTGGAGGATGCCACCTGGGAGACCGAGCGGGAGATGCGGGACATATATCCTCACTTATTCGAGGCTCCAGGTATGTTTCTAGACCCGTTCGAGGATGAACGATTGTTTAAGAGGGGGAGGATGTAACGACCCGACCGATCATTCCGTGAGAGTTTCCCCATTTCCCTTATTTCTGCATTTGTTATGTATCACTATCTTATTTTTTTATGTGTTAGGTCAGTTGGTTTGGGTCCGGAGTGGTTACAATGAGAGTTTTGGCATTTAGCCTTTTAAAGTAGCCCAATAGTTGAGAAAGTCAACTGAGAGTTGACTTATTGGTAAACAACCTCGGAATTAGAATTTTATGGCTCGAATAGCTTCGTTAGGTGATTTGGGACTTAGGAGTGTGTTCGCAATATTAATGTGATGTCCGGTGTAGAATTAGGCTTCAATTAGCGAAAGTTAGTTTTTGGCGATTTCCGGTCGGCAGTGAAAATTAGGCTATCGAGGTCAGAATGGAATTCCGGAAGTTGGAACAGGTTCGTAATGTAATTTTGCATATGTCTACAAAATTTCAGATTAATCGGAGGTGTTTTGGTTGGTTTCGGCGTAGTAGGCGAATTTTAGAAGTTTCAAAGTTCTCAGGCTTGAATTTGATGATTTTCGATTGGGTTGTGTTCCATGAGTGTATATTGATGATGTTAACTGGTTTTTGGCTAGATTCGGCGCAATCGGGAGCCAATTTGAGGGGCAAAGGAATAGCGGACTAGTGTCGCGGCCCGGTAGAGGTAAGTAATGGTCTTAAATTTTGTCCTAAGGGTATGGAACCCCGGACTGCATTATTTTCTCACTGAATTTGGAATGGCGCACATGTCGGATGACGAACATGTGGCGCATACTGATTTTCGGATTGGACTAGGTCCTCTCCGCGATGACTAATGAGTTGCATATTTACTCAAAATCTTATGCTAAACTATGTTCTAAAGATTTGTAAAATATTTGGGCTATAAGCCGTGTTTGGGGCCTCGTGCCGATCTATTTAGACCCTTTGAGGGTGTTTTACTGTTGTTCTCCTCACTACCTATCGATGGTTTTTACTCAGCATCATTATGCATACTGTTTTATTTGAAACTCCACCTGATTTACAGTACATGAGCATTAAAATGATGTTTTCGGGTCGAGTACCCCGTTGTATTACTTCGTTCAAGGGGATTTTCGAGTGGTTCCACCGAGTGTGGCCGAGGTCCAAGAGTGATGGTGAGGTGCTGAGTGATATTAGAGCTTGGGCTGAAGTAACTCCTTCGGAGTCTGTACACACCCCCAACGAGCGCACCGAGTGCGAGTGATTGAGTGATTAGGAGGCATGAGCGACTGTGAGGTGCTGAGTGATTGTGAGGTGTTGAGGGATTGTGAGGTGTGCCCGAGGGGCTGATTATGAAACATTTTTTTGCCCTAGGGGCTACTTATGATTTTAATTCGTTCATTTTGCATACCAAATCTTTGGGTAAGGTTTTTAAAAATGTGCATTGTTTTAAGGACTTTTATGAAGTTTATTTCTAAAGCATGATGATTTCGTATATCTATGTGTACTATTGGAAAGTAAGGCTGTGTATATTGTGACTTAATGGCATTGATTTTTATGTGATTCCTTGCTACTTAGACTTGATTTATCTCCATTACTATTGAGTTGGCGTACTCACATTACTTCCTGCACCTTTGTGTGCAGATTCAGGAGCAGAGATCGAGCATTAGCTTATATATATTTCGCAGCGGAGCAGGATCGTGGGGATATAGAGGTAGTTGTTCAGCGTTCGCAGCATCTCTGCTTTCCCTTCCTGTTGTACTTAGCTTTGATTCAGAATCTTTGTATCATAATACTTTATTTTGGCTTATTTCACTAGATGCTCATGACATGTTGGCTCCGGGTTTTGGGGGATGACAGTACTATATATATAAAACTTGCCTATTATGTTAAGTAAACTTTTTGTATGTTGTTATGAATTTATTGAAACTTAAATGGGATTTTCAAAAGAAACTGTGAACACGCGGTAGTCGGCTAGCCTAGTTTCACGATAGGCGCCATCACGACCCGTTAGGATTTGGGGTCGTGACAACATTTATCAAAAACTGCCCCTCGGGGCGTAACATCACTCAGAATCAGCCCCTCAGGCATACCTCACAGTCACTCATAATCAGCCCACCGGGCAACCTCACAGTCACTAATAATCAGCCTCTCGGGCAACCTCACAGTCACTAATAATCAACCCCTCGGGCAACCTCACATTCACTCATGCCTCCAAATCATTCGTCACTCGGCACTCGCACTCAGTAGGTACCTGCGCTCACTGGGGGTGTGTACAGACTCCGGAGGAGCTCCTACAGCCCAAGCGCTAATATCAAGCCATCTCGTGGCATAATCTCTCTGGCATTCGGTCAGTCAGAAACTCTCAAAAAGCGACTCGGGCTATCAGTAAAATGGGGTACTCGACCCAAAAACATCATTTTATATCTCAAAATAGTGTAAATAAGGCTGAGTTTCGAAATCAGTTACATATAATATGAGTGATTATAAATCATGAGTCAACATAGTGAGGAATAATAGTAAATATCCCCCAAGGGGTCCAAACAGGTCGGCGCAAGGCCCCAAATATGGCATACAGCCCAAAATATGGTAATAATCTTAAAACGTGAAATATCATATGATTTAAAATCAAATACGCAACTTAATAGTCGCCACGGGACGGACCAGGTCACGATCCCCCAACAGTGCGTGCCACACACTCATCATCCAGCATGGGCGCCACTCAAAAATAGTGAGAAAATACTAAGTCCGGGTTTCATAGACGAAACCCATTTGAAATTTATCACAATTAGGCACAAATCCCGAAATTGGCCCAACCCGGCCCCCGGGCCCATGTCTCGGAATTTGATAAAAATTATAAAACTGGAATCCTTATTCTCCCACGAGTCTATACATACCAAGAACATAAAATTCGGACTACAATTGCCCCTTTAACTCCTCAAATAAAGTCTCCGATTTCCCATGCCCTAACTTCCCCAATTTTGGGTTTAAATCACTCTAATTTCAGGTTTAAGTACTTATAAAACAACATCGAATCGAGTTTTGAAGTCAAAAATATTTCCTCCAAGTTTTTTCCTTCGATTCCCTCTTCAATCCCTCTCAAAAAGCTCCAAAGTCGCTCAACAGTAGAGGAAAATTGACTAAAATTCGCAAAAATGGCTTTTTTTTAAACACTGCCCAGCACTTATATGTTTCTTCAGTGCGTTCGCGTCTCAAGGAACGTGTTCGTGAAGCATAGGAAATTCCTACTCTAGGCGTTCACGTCCACCTCCACGCATTCGCATAGAGTAAACGGGCAGACCACCCACACACCCCAACAGCTACGCGATCGCACCAGCCAAGCGCGATAGCACTGCTTCCCCTTCCCTCACTTATGTGATCGCGGCCCCACATAGGTGATCACATAGAAGAAAAACTTCTGCCTCAGAACAAGCCTATGCAATCATATCCTTACCCTCGCGATCGCATAGAAGAAATCAGAACTGAACACCAGCAAAATCTACAATTTCCAACATCAAAACTTGATCTGTTAACCTCCCGAAACACACCCAAGGCCCTCGGGACTTCAACCAAACATACCAACACGTCCCATAACCTTATTCAAATTTAGTCGAGCCTTCAAAACACCCAAAACAATGCCAAAACACCAAAATCACATCGGATTCAAGCCTATGAACTTTAAGATATCTAAATTTTGCCAAAGATACCGAAACCATCCAGAACACGTCCGATTGACCTGAAATTTTGCACACATATCCAAAATGACACTACGAACCTATTGTAACTTCCAGAACCCATTCCGACCACGATAGCTAATTTTTCACTACCGACCGAAAATCGCCAGAAATTCAATTTCGCCAATTCAAACTTAATTATACTCCGGACATCAAAACCACATTCTTAATGAAGTCCCAAATCACCTAACGAAGCTATCCAAACCATAAAACCTGCATTCCGAGGTCGTTTACCAATAAGTCAACTTCTGGTTGACTTTTCCACCTATTGAACCAAGTTAAGAGACTAAGTGTCTCATTTCTCTCCAAAAATCGCTCTAAACCCGAGCCAACCACTCTAGCAAAACATAATGAATCTGAACCACATAGAATGAATCAGAAATGGGGAAATGGGGCCATTACTCTCAGAACGACCGGCCGGATCGTTACAATGACTTAAAATTGACTATAACGCTTTAGGTAAACAACTTAAAGATAGTAATCGGGTAGCAGGAGATGATAGTTTGTGCCTGCTGAATAATATGAGTAACACCCCGTCTTTAGGCAGTTACGAAATATTATTTATGTTGTACAGGGAGATTCTTTAGGCTAAAAAACTTAGAACCCCCAACCTCTATTTAAAGTCAATCGCTTATTTGCCCAAATAGTTTCCCTTCTCTTAGACTAATTCATATAATTTGAGTTCTGTGGGGACCCACCATTTTGGACCTCGAGTACTACCTAACACCTTCTCCTCAAGGTAATTTGAGCCCTTACCCGATCTTTGGTGACACAACTAGTTAATCCAGAGTTATTTGAAAGTAGGTGCCAAACGCACCTTAATCTGTTAGGTGGTGACTCTCTCTTTTAAGACCCTTCCTTAAAAAAGTTCTCACATATCGAAACCCGATTTTGTGAGAAAATGGGGCGTGACACATATTATGTGATTATTGTATTATTTCTAATATGCCAGTCGGTTCTCTAATATTGCTTGTTGACTTGATCTTTGATAGTACAATTGCACATGCATGCACCAAAATATGTCGCCTATATCATCAGTTCAGGAGTATGAAATTTGATATTCATTGATCATGCACGTATATTCTTGTATATATTCTTTCTCTTCGATATGGTTGGACTATTAGCCTATGACATGTCGGTCGGATTGTAATATTGAGCCTGTGACGATGCCTGACGGATTGTGAGAGTGAGCCTGTGACCATGTCGGGCGGATTGTGATATTGGCATGTAGGTTGTCCATACGGTTGTGATTGATAATGTGGGCATGGGTTACCATGCATAAATGATTCTTGATTAGAGACTCGTTATTTGTGATTATGAGGTGTGGTACTTCAGGGTGATTCTTATTATAAATCTTGTGTCAAAGTGGTTTGATGATTTGAACTGCCGTGCTTTTCTCTTAATTGAATTCACTTGTACTTTAAACTGTGTTGGATTATTTTTACTATGTTACACATGTTTAGTCTTTGTTGTCATTTACTGATTCTTGCTTCCATTATTAGCATTATACAATATTCTGCACTGGTAATTATTTCTAGTAGGTGTCTTGATTGGTACCTCATCACTACTCCACCGAAGTTAGTCTTGATACTTACTAGGTATCAATTATGGTGTATTCATACTACACTTTTACACATTTTTGTGCAAATATAGGTGTTGGAGGCAGTGGTTTCAGGCAATATTAGCTATTCGCGAGGATCCAAGATAGAGCTGCTCGATCGCTGTAGTCCCTTGGAGTCCTTCCCTTTTAATTTTATTGTCAATTCTCTATCTGAACAATATTGTAATTTTATTTTGAGATAATGCTATGCAATCAGTTAGAGCTCGTTACTCTATACTACCTAGTCTTGGGAGTTTCTGTTGTGATTGTCTCCGTATAGGATTGTATCTTTTTTATCTCTTTATTTATATTAAATTATGTCTTTAATATCATGTGTAATTGGTTTAATTGTTGTAAGTGATCTGTCTAAGACTAGGTTCCATCACGATCCTTAAGGTAGGATTTTGGATCTTGACAATAGCGTATTTACAAGGTGATGAGTATATATATGTTTTCATAGGTTAAAGCATACGGGTGAAATTTGTCTTATTTGTACCATATTTTTTCATTCATTATGCCTACCATACCTTAGCTAGTTTGTTTATTCTTTCATTGTTACTTGCGTGTTTATTGTTCAGGTTGAGGTTATTTTGATACTGAAAGATGAACTTGCTTAGTCTAGCACCATCATTGAAGTTGAAATTTGCTTCCCACCTTGCTTGGTACTTTGGGTTATTATTGTTGCTTGATCAGGAAGAGTGAAAAGCATAAGGGTGTTGCCATGCCATATTTGCATATTTCTATCAATAATTGAGTGAATGTGAGGATTAAAGCACGAAGGGTGATGACGTGCACTTGATAGCTCTATTTATATTATGATGTGAGGAAGACAGTAAAAGTACGAAGGGTGATGATGTGCACATGCTTCCTATTATCATTATCATGTGAGGATGAGAGTGAAAGCACGAAGGGTGATGCCGTGCAATTTGATGATTCATTGCTTCACTTGATACTTGGATTGGGAACTTAACTTGGTGATTTTGTTGCTTATTTTTGAAAGAGACTTACTTGGTGATTTTGTATTTATTGTTCTGGTTGTTTCCCCTTTTATATGCTCCCACCCTGTTACTACATTTAATGCTTTACTTATTATTTTTGTTGGTTTATATATGTATTTGCATTGGTTTTAGTAGGTGTCTTGTCTGAGACTCGTAACTACCTCGTCGGGGTTATGCTCGACACTTACTGAGTCACGCTCTCTCTTTTTTTTTCAGTTAACTATTTTGGTCAGTTGTACTCATACTACACTTCTTCACTTCTTGTGAAGATTGTGACGTTGGTACCAGCGGGTCCCGAGAGGTATTTAGCAGCTACCAATCAGTGATTCCAGATATAGCTACATTCCATTTGCAGACCTTGGAGTCATTTTCTTATTTCTTGTACTATCTTATTTTATTCCGGATAGTTATTTATTTCTTTCAAACCTTGTCTTTAGTTGGATGTAAGACGCTCGTGTATTTGTGACACCAGACCTTGGGATGGTTTATGATATGTTATAGATCAGTTATTAGATATTTATTGCTTTTATTTATTTTATATTATCTATTTTGATGGTTTGCCTGACATTCGGTGTTAGACGCTATCACGGCCCTGCGATTGGAATTTCGAGTCGTGACATTTTTTCTGAAAACCAAGACGGTCTCTAATGTGGTATAAAAAATAAATGTTAAAACTCACTTTTAATAAATAGAATGACAGACAGATTGATGTTTTTTCATCAATTAAGGAGCCTCAAATTTCAGATTATGATAGGAAACTTATTGATGCTTTGGAGACCCCAAAACTGAACAAATTGGCATTATCGGTTGGTTCTAAGTCAATTGCGCACGGGCAACAAATTTCAGGTAAGTCTTTCAAAAAATGCTCAATTTCGAGCTGCAATAGTTAAACCACTTGGTATAGTTTCAAAGAGGCATGAACCGGGTGGAATCGTTGAACAAGAACTTGCAACTCAACACCTAGAGGGAAACTTAGTTGTTGACATTTATGAAGACAGAGGAGGAATAATTATTTGAGTATTGTCGGGCAGAGGCGTCTAAAAGTGGAGATTTATCTTCTATGCATATTGGAAAGAAGAAGAGGGCACACACGAGGCAGAATAGTTGGGATGGTAAAATGAATGAAGGATCTACAATTAGGCAACTTCCAATGAGAGTTCAAGGCAAAAAGGGGAAGCCCCTACCACGACTACATGGTCCAATCGATCCAAGAAGAAGTGATGAAGTTTGATGATTTATTGAAAATAGTTGAAGAGAAGACAAGGAGTTACAAGTTGAAGAGTTCAAAATTTTGGTGAAGTAAGGGCGAGACACTAATTACTACTTCATTTTATTCTAACAGTTTATTAGCATTATCATGTGTAATATCACATAGAGTGTGTTATAAACTCTATGATGATCATAGAGTACCTACTTATTTTTAGTTCATATTTTTTAGATGCTTGCTAGTAGATGAGGTTGTTCATGCCTCAAAAGGAATTATATGTGTTTACCCTTTAAAATGGATAAAAATTAAAGTTATAAGTGGTTTTAAGTGTATGTGATTTCACTTGGCACAAACTGAGAAAATAGTTAAATTAATATTAGAAATTGACTGTAAATAAAAATAAAGCAAACCGAGTTAGATGTGTCGCTTTGGCCCTCGAGCTAGATCGCCCTTGAACCAAACTAGTATGCTACTGGAAAATAAGAACTGGGCAACGGTACATTGAAAGCTTATGAGAAAAGATGTAGTATATTGCTTTGTATTGCGTGAATGTAATGATTACAAAATGATTAGAACTCCCTTTATATAATAAAGGAGTTTTACTTATGGTACAATTCTAAATACAATAAGAAATCTCCTGATTGGATGACTAATTGGCCTTGACTTTATAAGTGCCGAGATTCCCGTTGTGATCCTTGCTCGATCACAGATGTTTCAGCTTACCGTTACATGACCAGGTAAATAACCTTCGATCTTTCTTGATCTCTGTTCCGCTCGGTCTCGATCTTGATTGATCGTCGTCCTTGAACGATCGTCGAATTAAGAGTTTAGAAACCAAACTTCATATTTTGGCTTGATACAATACAAAGACGAACAGTGGTCACCCCCGATTAGTCACCAGAAGGGCAGGCCCATTCTGACCATATACAAATAGTCCTTTTGTTTCTCAAAAATAAGATGATGAGAAACGACATGAATTCCCGAGCTCCATATTTTCGAGTGATGACGTTAGTAACTAGATCAACCGTGACACAAGCAACGAAATGTCCTGTGGGTCCAGTTACCACGGCATTAAATGCATGTCAGGCGATGGTCGGCCACTACCGGATTCTGAACCGTCTCCTTCAACCTATAAAACTCTCAACCTTCTTTCATTCAAAATTTTACAACCAACGCCTTTCCTGCTCTTGCTTTCAAAGAATCCTTACTTCTTAATTCTCATATCCAAATTCCCTGAACCTTAATCAATCTCTTTACTTTCTGATCTGCTTTTCACAAATGGCTAAGACTTCCAAAACCGTGCCACTAAAAGATGCTACTTCTTCATCGCGTCCTGCCAGCGCAGCTGCGGTGGAGCCCTAACCTGAGGAATTCATTCCAGCGGGGTGCCTGACTGTCGCCGACTTCAAGATAGAAAAGACCCCCTCGGTGTAAGGCCGGTGCGAGCCAATGTCCAGGTATATGTGCACCATTATTGAAGGCCTCCTCGATATGGTCAAAGAGGAGTGCAACTGGAAGAATAAGGAAGTGGTCGTTCTTTCTCCTGAGGAATCGATCACCACATACGTAGAGGGGTATCTAAGTGTTTACACTTACCCTTTACATTTAGCCCCGAGGATATTGTAATAGTAGCCTTCTGTAAAAGGTCTGACATTACCCTGGGCCAAATCCGCCCGTCGTTCTAGAGAATCACGTCCTTCTCTATTTCTTCACCAGCAAGATCGAGGATTGCTCCTTTACCCTCGATCATCTCATGCGCCTCTATAGTCCCCGAATCTATCAAGGACTGATTTAGCTCGCCTGCTGGCTAGCAGAGCCATGTTCTCCAGTATCGACTAGACACTTGATTGAGTCTAGATGGGAAGGTTTGTCAGAATAAGGACCTCGGACTTGATCCATGCGGAAGACATGTCGTTCGTAGAGAGGTGGAACATGAACCGTAAGTTCCTCTACCTTAGATGCTCGCTTTACCATTTTTACTTGTTTCTGCCTTTGATTATTTTTATTTTGGTGTTGCAACTGTGGCCTAGATGCTGGACCCAGTTCCAGAGTTGAAAAGATGGGTCGAAGGCTTCGTATCTCAGAGGCCCTACTCCGAGTGTGCTTGGATGGAACATTCAAAGGGTCAATGGGAGGCTCGCAATCATGGTAAATTTATGTTGTCTAATTGTTTGTCATTTTAGTCTTTTCTCAACTAAACTTCCTCCTTTTGTTTTGAAGGTCTCGGGAAGGATGTTGCGAATGAGACCTACTTCCAGTGATAAAGAAATCCTCCCCCAACAATCAGCTCCAAAGCCGGCCAAGGAGAAAATGAGGAAAAGGGCCCCGAGTCCCCTGGGCCCGGAAAAGAAAAGACCGGAGAGGAGGCTTTTTAAACCCAAGGGGAACATCATTCCCCTATATTTGAACTCAGTTCTTCATCTAATGGATGAGTTCGAAGAATAAGAAATCGGGCTTGTGGCTCGTCTTCGGGCTACGATTTTGGTACAGAAGTCCTCAGAACCGGAGGAATTGACAAGAGAGCATCAGCCAAGGTCCCCGAGTCGGGAAGAACAGAGGTCACCCTATCCCCAGAAAAGACGGTGGAGGGAGAGTCTCGAGGCAAGGCTCTCCAAACAACGGAAGAGGGCCCTGGGGTCGAGATCGGGGTGGTCGATATTTCTAACTCTCCCCAGATTTCAAACACCATGATTCGAGAGTCCAACATGCTCGAAGACACTACTTTCGAGGAGATACACAGATTTGGCAACTTATCAGTGTCGAGCAAAGTACCGTTGCCAGGGTCCACTAGATCTCCATCGAGCTCGAGGCTGGTAGAACAATTCTCGAATCCGAGTGCTAACCCTAACCGCAAATGGCATCTAGTGCTGACTGTCCCTAAAGATGCTCGAGTATCTCCCCCTGTGGTTGCCAGATATCTGAGAGGCTTGGTGAATGAAGAGGAACAAGAAGTTATGAATGCCGTGGGGGCTGCCTGCTTATTCAACGAGGCCCAACACGCTCTAAATCGGGTAATCTTCGAGAATTTATTCCTTACTTGCTTTATACTTGGAATTGCAAATTACTCTTAACATTTTTCCCTTACTTGTAGGCTTTGGTGTTGCACTATGAAGCCTTCATCAGAGTTCGAGAGGAGCAAAAGGCCAAATTTCAGAGCCCTACTGAGAAGAGAGATACTTATAGGCTCCTTAGCGAAAGACTCCAGGCCGATTTGGTTGCATCTCGGGATAAGCATACCGACATGGTCGAATAGGTTTTTGAATGCTTCATGATAGTGAAGCCGAGTTATAGATAACAACTAATGACCCAATTCTGGAGATCCGTCAAAGGCTCGAGCAGATCGATCAGCTCAGCAAGCAGGTGAATGATGTACGAGTCGAGGCCGAAGCTTTCAAGGGAAGCATAGATATATTGGCCGTGATGAAAGAGACTGTCCAACAACAGTTGGACTCATCTAAGACTCACCTTCGAGCTGAGAAAGAGGAAAACTCAGTGCAGACAAATAAGATCAAAGAGCTTCAATCTCAGCTGGATTCAGCCGCTAACAAGCTCGAGGAGGCTAAGTTTGAGGTGGCTGAGGCTGGTATTAAGGTTGATGAAAAGGTGGCCCAATTTAAAATCAATGTCGAAGCTATCCAGGCCAAGGATAGGAGTATGATAGATCATGCAATGTGGAAAGCTCAGAGGAAAGCCCTCGAGAATGCTTAAGCTTGAGACCCTAACATTGCAGTCGAGATCGATAATGCCCGGGTAGAAGAAAACTGAGCTCGGAAGCTGGCCTTCCCTGAGTATGACTCTGATGGCCTAAGTGAGTTCAAATAAGAAGATCTTGAGGACGGAGATGCTACGTCCGATGGAGACCAAGCCTCTTAGGACTTAGTATATGTTATTTCTTTTCTTTTTGTATTTTCTAGGGCCGTTTTTTGGCCGTTGTAAAACCTTTTGTACTTGGCCAGTTTGGCCCTTGTAAGGAAGACTTATTTTGTATATGAATATAAAGCTTTTCATTTCCATTACGGATTTTAGTCTTTACTTCTATTTTTCTTCATAATTTGTAATCAAAAATTCCTTAGCATGCGATAATAGGGAATTGTTTGAGAGTCCGAACAACATTAATATTCGTTAGAGTTTTTGGGGTTCAATATTATTGAAGCCTTTTTTGACTTTACCGGGTGTAGCCTTTTTAAAACTTGTTATGAAAGAATTCTAAGGCCTATTTTTTTACGGAATTCGGACATCTCTGAATTGTGTTAATTTGGCTGTAGCCTTTTAGTACGGGATCTGGCCGTTGGGCTTGTTTTCCCGTTTTGTTCGAGCTTGCCCGAGATAATAATCCTCAAGTAGGGTGGTTGTGGCCTTTAAATTTGAGGGTCGCCTAAAAGGTCTTATGCCCTCAATGCTCAATAGTTCGATCTGTATGTTTTTCGGATGGCAGTCCCCGAGTGTGGGGGTGATTATCCGAACTCTGGTTATGATCGGCCCTTGAGCTTGTTTCCATAATAGATCATAAGTACAAAATTGTAAAGTATAAAAACGTTTTCTTAGACATGAGATAATGGCAAGGAAAAATACTTCTCTTATTCTTGAAAATTATAACACATGCGTACATATTTTTTGCCAGGGCTCGAGCAACCTATGTGGGCACGGTTCGTTTGACTGTTTGTCCCTTACAAATTTCACCTATCGATATCCCGCTATTATGAAGTTATTTCCTCGTAACAATGTTGACATTCAATAACAATGCCCCCCTGTATTCGAGGTTGATTGCAAAGGAGCCTCGGATACTATTGAATTATTCTTCGATGCTGATTCATTGTTGCCTCGTTAAAAACGTTGTCGAAAAACCCATTTGGGACAAAACCGATCTAAGGGAAAAAGAGTGCAACATGTGCTTTCTGACCTACAGACTTTGTCTCGTCTGCTAAAAAATCCACCATCGATTCTTGTTGATCACCTGCAAGATTAAGTCTTAGAAAAATGAAAATGGAAAGGGGCCATACCTTAGCAGTAGTATCGTTTTAGGTGTGATATGTTCCAATTGCTCAATAATTGTTCCCCATTCATCTTCCGAGCTTGAAGAATCCTTTTTCGGTAACTTCGAAAATCTGGCATGGTCCTTCCCAATTCGGACCCAGCTTTCCTTCATTCGAATTTCGGGCGTTGAGGGTGACTTTCCTTAGCACCAAGTCCGCGACGTTAAAATGTCAAAGATTGGCTCTTCGATTGTTGTATCTTTCGATCCGCTATTTTTGGGCGGCTAGTCGGACGAGGGCAGCTTCGCTCTTTTCATCCAACAATTCTAGGCTCGAATTCAGGGCCTCGTTATTTGTCTCTTCGATGACATATCGGAACCTGATGTTAGGTTCTCCAACCTCGATCGGGACTAGAGCTTCGGCTCCATAAACAAATGAGAATGGTGTAGCTCTGGTACTGGATTTTGATTGTTTGCAGTATGCCCACGGAACCTTGGGTGGTATTTCCATCCATTCCCCTTTGGCGTCGGTCAGTATCTTCAAAAGATTTTGGATGATTGTTTTGTTGGTTGATTTGGCTTGACCGTTCTCGCTGGGATGATAAGGTGTTGATAGGATCCTTTTGATCTTGTGATCCTCGAGAAATTTAGTCACCTTGCTGCCGATGAACTGTTTTCCACTATCACACACAATCTCGGAGGGCATCCCAAATCGACATATGATGTGGTCCCAAATAAAGTCTATGACCTCCTTTTCTCTGAATTTTTGTAAAGTCTATGCTTCAATCTACTTAGAGAAATAATTAGTCATAAATAAAATAAACTTAGCTTTACATGGGGCCGATCGAAGAGGGCCGACAATATCCATTACCTCTTTCATGAACGGCCATATGGATAAGACCGAATGGATTAGTTCCCCGGGTCGATGAATCATCGGCGCATATCTTTGGCATTTGTAGCATTTTTGAATGAACTCCTTTGCATCTTTCTGCATGTCGGTCCAATAGTACCCCGCTCTAATCACTTTGTGGACCAATGATTTAGCACTGGAATGATTTTCGCAAGTGCCCTCATGGACCTTCCCTTAAGACGTATTCGGTATCTTCTGGTCCCATACATATCGCAAACAGGCCATCGAACATCCTTCTGAAAAACGTGCCATCTTCGGGCAAGGTGGATCGTGCTGTCTTCGTGCGTAGAGCTCTCAAATCCTTTGGATATGATGGGAGCTTCCCGTTCTTTAAATACTCTACGTATTAGTTTCTCCAATCCCAGGTCAAACTTGTAGATTTTATCTCGGCATGACCTTCTTCAATCACCAACCTCATGAGTTGTACGGCAGCCCCCAAATTGAGTTCGTCATCTTCGACAGATGACCCTAGGTTTGTGAGGTCATCAGCCTCACTGTTCTGATCTCGAGGTATATGTTTCAAGGTTCATTCCTTGAATCGATGTAGAATTACTTGTAGATTATCCAAGTATCTCTGCATTCGATCTTCTCGGACTTCAAAGGTCTTGTTAACTTGGTTTACAATGAGGAGGGAATCACACTTGGCTTTGATGACCTCCGCTCCCAAGCCTTTAGCTAATTCAAGACCTGCAATCATATCCTCATATTCGTCTTCATTGTTAGTCAACTTTCTAGTCCTAATAGATTGTTTTACTACATTACTTGTGAGTGTTATTAGTATGATGCCTAGTCCGGACCCTTTTGCGCTTGAAGCACCGTTCGCAAAGAGGGCCCAGACTCCCGAAGATGTACCCGATTTTACTAGTAGTTCTCATTAAACTTCGGGTACGAGGGACAGCGTGAAGTCAGCCACAAAGTCTGCCAAAACTTGAGACTTGATGGCCGATCGCGGTCGATATTAAATATTGTACCCGCTGATTTCTACGGCACATTTGGCCAACCGGCCCGAAATTTCGGGCTTATGCAAAATATTTCAAAGTGGATAAGTTGTTACAAGACATATTGGATGGGACTGAAAATATGGTTTTAGTTCCTAGAGGCGCTTATTAAAGTGAGCGCTAGTTTTTCTAAGTGTGGATATCTATTTTCAACCTCACCTAAGGTCTTGCTAACATAATAGATTTGGAATTGCGTACCTCGTTCTTCCCGAACCAAGACTCCACTTACCGCTATTTCTGATACTACTAAATACAGGTAAAGTTGGCGTTTGAAGCAGCGACGGTACTATTTTAGCTCTTCCAGGGCCTGTTGGCATTCCGGATTCCATACAAAGTTATTCTTCTTCTTCTTCAGTAATGAGAAGAATTGGTGACTCTTATCTGAGGATCTCGAGATGAATCGACCCAGGGCGACTATGTGTCCTCTTAGCCTCTGTACGGCCTTTACGTTGTCTACCATCGTGATGTCCTCAATAGCTTTGATTTTATCGGGGTTGATCTCAAACCCACGATTGGATACCATGAAGCCTAGAAACTTGCCCGAGCCGACCCCGAATGAACATTTCTCTGGTTTTAGCTTCACGTTGTACCTTTTCAGTATACCAAAACTTTCCTGAAAATGCTTTAAATTGTCGTCTATTTGTAGAGACTTAACTAACATGTCATCAATATAAACCTCCATTGATTTTCCTATTTGTTCTTCTAACATCCAGTTTACTAGGTGTTCATAAATTTCCCTAGCATTTTCTAATCTCAATGGAAATACATTATAACAGTAGGTGTCGTACTTAGTGATAAATGAGGTCTTTTGCTGATCCTCCAAGTTCATCTGAATTTGGTTGTACCCGGAATAGGCATCGAGAAAACAAAGAATCTCATGGCCGGCCGCGCCATAGATCGTCCGATCGATATTAGGCAAGGGAAAATAATCCTTGGGACACGCTTTATTTAGGTCTTTGTAATCTACACACATTCTAAGTTTTTTTCCCTTTTTAGGGCTTACTACTCGGTTTTCTAACCATTTGGGATACTTTACTTCCCGGATGGACCCTATTTTTAGAAGTTTGGTTACCTCGTGTTTGATGAAAGCGTGCTTGACCTCAGACTGGGGTCTTCTTTCTTGCTTCACCGGATGGGACTTCGGGTCCACACTTAGTTTATGAGTGGTGATTTTCAGTGGGATCCGTGTCATGTCGAGATGGAACCAAGCAAAGTAATCCATGTTAGCTAAAAGGAATCGAATAACTTTTTTCCTGAGCTCGGGAGTTAACCCCGTTCCCAATTATACCTTTCGTTCGGGAAGATATTTGATTAGTATGACTTGTTCTAGCTCTTCGATCGTTGACTTGGCGGCGTCGGAGTCATCGGGGATTATGAAGGATCGAGGGACCTCATAGTCATCATCCTCCTCGATCCCCTGCTTCCCCGATAGGGTCGAGGCCGGTGTCTGTGGTTGCTATTTGACCTCCTATTTTCCCTTCGAATCTGATACTTTTGTTGATGAGAGTGTCGATATTTGTATCACTTCGTCGTCTAAAAAAATCTCCTTGGCGGAGGGTTTCTCCCCGTAGACAGTTTTGATTACTTCTGGCGTTGGGAACTTCAGAACCTGGTAGAGGGTCGAGGCTACTTCCCTCATGTTATGGATCCATGGCCTTCTGAGCAGGTCATTATACCTCATGTCACCCTCGATCACATGGAACTTTGTTTCTTGGATGGTCCCTGCCACGCTCATTGGAAAAGTTATTTCGCCTTTTGTGGTTTCGCATGCCATGTTGAAGTCGTTAAGTACTCAGGCCGAGGGCACAACTTGATCCTATAGGTCGAGCTGTTGTACAACCTCGATCGAATAATGTTGGTCGAGCTACCTGAATCAATCAAAACACATTTAATATAAGTTTTATTCATAAGAACATATATTACTAGTGCATCATTGTGGGGTTGTAATATCACCTCTGCATCCTCGACATTTAAAGATAAGGTCCCTTCCAGTACATAATCTTGAGTTCATTTTCCCTTGTGATCAACACCATGTTACGCTTAAATACGGGTCCCTGGGGGCTATAGACCCCTCCAACAATCATGTGGATTACGTGTTGTGGCTCCTCTTGCTCATTCTATCTATTTGAATCTCTGTTTCTGAAGTAATTCTTAGCCTGATCAGTCAAGAACTCTCGAAGATGCCCCTTGTTGAACAACAGGGCTACCTCCTCCCTCAGTTATCCGCAATTTTTTGTTCTATGGCCATGGGTGTCATGATACTTGCACATTTGATTAGGATTTCTCTAGGTCGAATCAGTCTGCAGAGATCGAGGTCACCTAGTGTTTTTTATGCGCCCGATGACTGATACGATAGATGACGCATCAATGTCGAAGTTGTATTACGATAGCCGCAGTGTTTTTTTGGGCTCGACATTCCGGTCAAAACCACTCTATCACCTCGAACAGGGTTGCGTCCTAGGGAGCTCTAACCTCGATCATTTCTTCTATCACCTCGAACAGGGTTGCGTCCAGGCCCATTATTTCTCTGATCTCCACTGTATGGCTGGTAACGATCTTTGTTCGACCGTGATTCTAGGTCAATATCCCTTTTAACTCTGTCGATAGTATTGATAGGATAAACAAACCCGGAAGGAGCTCCCAACTAGTTGTCTTAGATCCTAATCTTTGACTGATACCGATTATGCACATCAGCCCAGGGGACAGCTAGGTACTCGATCAAGTTTTGATTTAGTTGTTGTGAAGCAACCGAGGTTCATACGTTTAATCCTTGAGTGAAGGCCTGAACGACCCAATCATCGGCAACCGGTGGTAGATCCATGGGTTCCATCTAAAACCGATACACAGACTCTCTGAGCATGGTAAAAGAATCTATGGAATCTGCGAGCATGGTAAAGGAATCAATGGAGTTGGGTGGTAAATTATGGTACCATATCGTTTCTCCCTTTGATAAGGTCTCCCCGAATTTCTTCAATAATACGGACTTGTTCTCATTGTCCTCCAGATCGTTCCCCTTAATTGTGCATGTGTAAGAAGTGACATGCCCATTTGGGTTGGTAGTTCTATTATACTTGAGAATTTCTGGCATGCGGAACTTCTTGGTAGTGGGTTTAAGAGCCGCAATCGGGGGTGGAGGGGGGGAAGTTCTTTTGTACGAACTTCTTTGAATCCAAACCCTTCAAACTCTATGGTTCCCCCAGAATTTGATCAACTCTGGAGTTATATGTTTCTACCTTCTTGTCATTTGCTTCAATCTTCTTTCCCCTGATTCAACCCGTTTTGTCAGCTCTTCGAGTATCTTCATGATAGTGGGACCGGTCCCTGATACATTTTCATTTGATCTTCTTGGCACCGATTTGGTCATATGAACAACTTCCTGTAATGGCTCGGGCTCAATCCTGCTTGGTGTATGGTTCTGGTTTTGGAGTTGCGCTATTGCAGCTTGTTGAGCCTGCAACATTTTGAATATCACTCGAAGATTGATCCTGCTTTCTACGTCGTCCTGTGCATTCTAATCGACTTATGGAACGTCTCTGTGAATGCTATTCTCGAGGTCGATGGTCAAGTTTGAGTTAATGCCAACATGGGAGCTGGCGCCGATTGGGTCTATGATCACCACCCCATCAAAGTCAACTGGAGGCACTTCGTTCCCTGGGGCGGCTATGTTTTCGTTCTTTCCATGAAAACCAAGGCCAATATCTATGTGTGTGGGTGTTTCTTGAGAGTTCGACATGCTGATCCTGGAATCAAAGATACTCAAAAAAACAAGTATAAAGCAGTGTGTGTTACAAAAGTTAGTACCATGAAATCACTATTATCCTTATCCCCACGGTGGGCGCCAAACTGTTTACCCTTAAAAATGGATAACAATTAAATTTATACGTGGTTTTAAGGATATGCGATTTCACTTGGCACAAACTCAGAAAATGGTTAAATTAATATTAGAAATTGACTGTAAATAAAAATAAAGAAAATAGAATTTGATGTGCCGCTTTATCCCTGGAGCTAGATCGCCCTCGAACCAAACGAGTATGCTACTATAAAATATGAACTGAGAAACAATGTATTGAAACCTTAAGAGAAAAAATGTTGTATATTCCTTTGTACTGTGTGAATCTAATGATTACAAAATGATTAGAATCCCCTTTATATAGTAGAGGAGTTCTACTTATGGTACAATTATTAATACAATAAGAAATCTCATGATTGGCTGATTAACAGACATTGACTTGATACGTGCCGAGATTCCTGGCCTGATCCTTGCTCGATCATGGATGTTTCGGCTTAAGTTTACTTGACTAGGTAAACATCCTTTGATCCTACTCGATATTTGTTCTGCATGGTCTTGATCTTGATTGATCGTCGTCCTTGACCGGTCCTCGAATTAAGGGTTCAACAACCTAATTTCATATTTTGGCTCGATACAATACGAGACCGAACCGTGGTCACCCTCGACTATTCACAAGAAGGGCATGAACATTCTAGCCATATACAATAAGGTAAGGTCTAGCTCAGTAAGTGTTTGCTATATGTCCTATGCCATTGGGAAGTATCCAGATGGCTATGAAATCATTTGTCCTCGTGAGACTTTGCCGGCAGCCGTCATGAGGGATCCATCTTGAGACGATGGAGGCGTAAAGGGATGATTATATAGCCAAGGGAATAGAGGCCACACTACTATAATTTTTCCCCCTTACTTGTGCTCTTCCTTTTGTGTTTTTTTTAAAATTGTTGATAAAAATAGCTACTAGGCATCCTTTCTGGTAGTTTAATTTTCTAAGAAGAAAACGTTTTTCTTTCATATCTAAATTCAAGGCTAACACACCCATATTTGGTGTCCTTATGATACCACATTTTGTGGTAATAATAAAAGTTGCAAAATATTGAATAAAAAAAACTTAAAATGAATTAGCTCATAAACAAACAAAGGAAAGACCCCTCTAACTATGTGCCTCTCCTCGCCTCGATGTCGTTGTGCCATCTCTCGACGCCGTAAAAGCTTGAAGTTTCGATCAAAAGTCTTACTAAAGTTAAGGTTGTCTTCTCTCTTTTTTTGTTTGCTCCATTCATTTTTATAGAGAAAAATATTGAGCCTAAATATAGTGTTAGTACAGTGTTCATAGAAGCGTAATAATGTAAAATTGTCAAGGGACATGACTAGTAATATTTTTTCTTGATTTATGTAATTGTTAATTTCTTTAATGTCACGACTCCAAATTTCAACTGCGTAGTCGTGATGGTTCCTAACACCGTATGCCAGGCAACCCAACAAAACAATTAATACAAGATAAGGAAAAGCAATAAATTACTGATACTGGTCAATAACATAACATAAATCACCCCAAGATCCGATATCACAAGTACATGAGAGTCCACATTAAGATAAATACAAGTTTTCAAAAGAAACACAACATTGTCCAAAATAAAATGGAAACAATACGTAGAAATAAGGAAGTTACTCTAGGGCTTGCGAACAGGGTGCAGATCTACCTCAAATCACTGACTGGTATCTGCCAATTTCCTCTCGGAACATTGCTGGTACCAACATCAAAATCTGGACAAGAAGTGCAGAAGTGTATTATGAGTACAACTGAACCAATGTACTCATTAAGTGTCGAGCCTAACCACGCCGAGGTAGTGACGAGGCTAAGACAAGACACCTACTAAAACATATATATATATATATATATAAAGCAACAAAAATAACAAGACATTTAAAAGTTATAACGGGGGTGGGAGCATATAAAAGGGAGAAACAATAACAATAAGTACAGAATCACCAAGTGAATCTTTTTCCGATCTGAGCAGCGAAGCAGCGAAGCTAAATTTGAAAGCTGAGAATCAAGTAAAACAATGAAATCATCAAATTGCATGGCATCACCCTTCGTTCTTTTACTCTCATCCTCACTGATGACGTCCAAATCCACTACTAAAATGTAAATAGATACGTCGCATGCAATATAATTAACCCAACTATGAGTCAGGGTTGAATCCCACAGAGAACAACATGTAGGCGATAAGGCATGTAAGAGAATTATCACTTGTTATGCTAAGCCAAACACTTAGAATGGTTTTGAGAAAATATTTATAACTAATTTCGAAAATGTAAACTAACCAAGAAAGCAGGTAAAATGATCAATGACTACAAGTACGGATGCACGAGGAATTACACTCAAGTAACGATCCAATGTATTTCACGATTTTACAAATATGAGCGACTTTATGTTAATTAGCCTCGGATAATAATTCTATATTAGCTTCTTCCAAATATTTAAGACTTCCTAATTTAATTATCCATAAAATAATTAAGAGATTAAGCACACCCGAATATGGCTACAAGTAGTTCAATCATATCCCTAAGTAGAATCTATAAAGTGAGGGTTAAAGCCTCAAGTTCTTGTTAATTAATCTTTCCCAACCCCAAATTATCTTTTCCAAAATCAATTCAAAGTTAATGGACGAGTCATAGGGTTAGCTAATCCCTTTGGAAACATTAAAGAACAAGAATAATTAAAGAAACAATAACTCACTTCATAATAAATAAATATCGTTAAATACATAAGCACAACAAGATATTTAATCCACACTTTAAACATGAATATATTCATAAACAAGATTCAAGTGTTGGAAAAAATACTACACACTTAAATATTCAATACAAAGCAAGAAAATGAAGAAATCAGCATAATTGAGTAAGAAAGTCTCAACCAAAAGCTTCAAATCTTCAAAGTGTGTGTGCAAGAACCCTATCTCCAAAACCTGTCTTCTCTACTCAAGGGACTGAAAAATAAGCCAAAGATATGACAAAGATCTTCTAGGTCGTGTATTAAATGGCTTGGGGGTCAAAAATGTAAAATTCTAGAACTGCCCAGTTTTTTCGCCCAGATGTTCATCGCGTTCGCAACAATACCTTCACGTCCAAGAAGGCTTGTTTCCTTCAGCATCGCGTTCGCGATTATACCTTAACATTCGCGAAGGTTTGCTTCGTCCAACATAGCGTTCGCGTACAGCACTTCGCGTTTGCGAAGGTTTGTTGTTCGGATGTTCCGCGTCCGCATCTAACCCTTCGCTTTTGCAAAGGTAATTAGCTGGGCAGTATTTTCTTTTGCATTTTAGCTCCTTTTTTACTCGTTTTCACATGGTTTCTTGACCATCACTTCTAAATAATATAAAACCTGTAAAATAGAAGTAACTGACATTAAACACATGATTTTATCAATCAAACATAGCTAAATCTAAGATTAAAGACGAGATAAGTTGGTAAAATACCCACTTATCAAATCCCTAAACTTAAACTATTGCTTGTCCTCAAGCAATTCAAAAAATAAGAACATCCTTCAATAAAATCATCAATTAAGCTCAATGACATAACAAACATCATTTCAAGTCAAAAAGGTTCACATTAAACACAATCTAATGACTTCGGTTGGTACCAACAATTAATCCAAAGCATATGAATCGCCAACAACTTCTCACAAATTTCATTTCAGTTCAAGTGCTCAAACACCACATTAATCAAAGTAGCAACCAAGTCATGACACTAAAGCTTCAAAATATTCCTCATTATCACAAATAATTTTCTTTTGGTCATTCCTCCCATTTTAAGATTGGATTAAGTTCATAACTCAAATTTCATGTGCCCTCACACTTAAGAGAGAATCCTGACTTATAAATTGAAATTTAAACACAAATGGGATATCAAATAGAAAGAATTAACTCTCTCTCACACAAAGATATTCAAATTGACCAAAATAGTGCCATAGGCTTGCCCTTCATGTATTTCTCCACGAATGTAGACACACTTGGTTCAAAATCAAGTAGGACTTAAAGGGTTGTAATGTAGATTTTTTGGCTAAGGTAGGGCACAATTTGGATAAGAGTGACTCAAAACCTTCCTAAGCACTACAATTTGCAACAATTAAAGCACACTTCCTTCAAAAACTTTTTCCATCCTTTCTTTACTTTTCATTCCATACTTAATCTTCCCTTTATTCACAACTCCTTAGTTTTCCTTCATTTCTCTTCTTTCTTATTTTCTTTCAAGGAAGGTTCCACTATTATTTTTTTTATTATTACCTTTCACCTTTTAAGCACCTTCCACATTACAACTTTTCCAACCTTCACCGCCAAACTTAGGCTTTTGGCCTATGTTTACACTTTCAAAGTACATAGGGAGGTAGGGTGCCAAAAGATAGATCAATAAAGAACGAAGGGTTAGAGCTTGTAACATGGTTGCCAAAGAAAAAGGTTAAAGGCTCAAAAGGGGTTGACTAGGGAAAAATATGCAAGGGTAGGAAATTTAAGGCACAATAACGGTCCAAGGAAGGCCTAACATCATTTTCAAACCAGGTTAGTCTAGGATTTATCCTTGAAGCATATTCCGGGAAAATTCTAGACTACAAATAATGTAAGAGAGCTCACAACAAATCTCACCACACATGGCACATGCAAACTCGAGTGACATATAAATCCAAAATCCAATTAAAACCAATGAACCCAAAGAAAATCATATATAGCCTAAAAGACTAGTTAATGATCAAAGATTCAAAAATAGAACCTAAAAGTCACAACAAGGATTATCACTTCAATAATTTTTCATTTTAAAAATCAAAACTCAATATGCTAAGGTTTAAATCATGTTGGTACTAAACAAACCACACGTTGGTTTATGGATAAAATATTACACCAATGACCAATTTATTCACTACTAACTACTAAACTAACTAAAAATATTTACCTAAAGAAAAATTTTAAACAAGACTAATACCTTAAGGAAAGTGTCACACCATCCATCATAGAGAAAAGTCACCCGGTTCGACATAAATTATTTCCTTGGGAAAGAACCGCACATAAAGAAAAATCAAGGAATTTAATTAATACTACTAAAAGTAAATAAACTAGAAAAATAAGAAAATATTAATAATATAAAAACTAATGCTAACATGCTAGAATTAAACTTTAAATTATCACTAATAAACTATAATGTCAACATATCTACAAAAGTTGTCACAAAAAAAATAATCATGCTCCTATCATGCTCCAACTACATAATCACATGTAAATGAGTCACCCACAACCTAAAGTATTGCACTTTCCTCAATGCAACTAAACAAAACAAGATAAAATGAACGAGGTACTCCCTAAAACTGCATCACCCGGAGCTGGAGGTGGAGCGAAATTTGATCTCCTCCTCCTCATCATCATCAACAAAGTCATTTGAACTGCAAAATGAACTAAGCTTATCCATCATCCTGTTCAAGAATTTTCTCTTTTTCTTTTCGTGTTCCCTGAACTTTCTCTGCCGCTTCTCAATCTTCCCTTGCCGGGGGCTCATATTTTCCAACATGTTGTTCATGGACTCATCTTGCCCGTTACTGCTTTTTTTTTACCACATCATCTAGGGATGGTGGGGAATCAGTGCCAGTAGATGTGCTATGTCACGACCCAAATTCTACTAAGGTCGTGATGGCACCACACACCACTGTCAGGCAAGAAAATAATTAATTAGTTGAAATAAATTCCTGTTTAGCTTCTTTTCCAAAATTGTTACCTTTAACTTATAAGTAATAATAGCGAATAAAAATTTATCAAATAAATACGAAAGGTAAAACATTCCATTTATTAAATTAAACCCCCAAACACATCCCAGAACCTGGTGTCACAAGTGCATGAGCAAATTCTAAGAATTTTACAATCTCTACAAAGCTTGTCTGAAATACAATTGGACAAGGAAATTAAAATAAATTAATACAATACAAGGAAGACTCTGTCAGCTGCGGATGGCCTCCGGATAATGCAGCTCGCCTAAGTCTCCAAACCAGCAACATCGTTATGAAGGTACCTGTGCAATAAAAATGCAAAGCAAGTGTAGCATGAGTACGAAAACAACGTGTACTCAGTAAGTCGCCCGCCTAACCTCAGATAGGTAGTGACGAGAGGTCAAATTAGACACTCACTAAGGTCCAACAAATTAATTTAACACAATATGATCTCAGTAATAGGCATACGAGGATGATAAAATAGTTAGAATTACGGATAACTGTAATTCAAATAAATGCTGATAGTAAATAAACAGTTACTACTTCCTTATTTTACCCCCAAATATATTAAATAAATAATTAATCCTTTACCCCTCCCCCCCAAATATCTTCTCACTTCAGAATTCATGAAAACATCTAACAATTTAGCATGCGCATACGGGATAAGGACAACCGGCCTGAGCCATCATAATACTCATCTTTGTGCACTGCCGAGGGTCGAACAGCCCGAATCATAAGTGCATCTTTGCCATAAAATAATCATCTCTATGCACTGCCAAGGGTCGAACGGCCCGAACCATAAGTGCATCTTTAAATAAAATAATCATATCTATGCACTACCGAGGGTCGAGCGGCCCGAACCATAAGTGCATCTTTCAATCCTCCGTGGCATATGGCCTGCTCCCATGAGAGTGGGGGAAATAACACTCCGCTCGCGGAATGTAAATTGCGAAACGCTCACATGCAGTCATGCACAATCAACAGTCCACCCCGACTACATCATGAAAATAAATACTCAAGTAAATGACAAATTTCTCTTTTAAAAATCAGAAAATAGTATTTAAATATTTTCTCGAAATTCATTTGCCAAGTTTAGTAATATTCAATAACATAACCTCATTCGGAATACAACTATCCATGGAGGAGTCAATTGACTTTCTAAATAATTAAGAAGGTACACTCTTGCCTTCGTAGGAAATAAGTTACAAATTCAATAGCATTATTAGTCTAATATTATTGGCAGGATCACATGTACAACACGTAAGGCATACTAGTGGGTCCTACACTACCGGGACATAAACATAATAGTAGCTACGCATGGACCCTCGTCACTTCGTGCATACGTAGCCCCCGCAATTTCCATAACCGGCTTCCAAGCCCTTCCGATGACTCCAATGGATGCACAACGCCCCAAAACTATCCAAATAATGACAAACCAATGAAATTATACTATAATATTTGTTAACAATTCAAATTACATAAATTCCCATCTCTGCTCAAGGAATTGACCAAAATGCCCTCGGGCCCACGTGCCCGGATTCCGAAATTTCTCGAAGATAAATTCTACCCATAGCTTTACTAACTCAAATATACAATTTTCTCTAATTTTCATGCTCAAATTCATGGTAAAATCCAACAATACAAATTTTTAGGTTTTCCTCCAAAAATCCCAATTTCCTACTAATTTCCATGTCTAAACCCACGTAAGATCACATATTTATCTCAAAAATAGGAAGAAATCACTTACCTAGTGTTGCTTGGTGAAAATCCCTCCTTGAGCTCTCCAAAATCGTCAAACCAAATGAAAGAAATGGGCCAAAACTCGTGTTTAATCACTTATGTTTTGCAAATTTTCAGATTCTTTATAGATTTTGATATATACGCTTCCATAATTAGCTCTTCGATGCATCATTTGCTATCCAAAACAGATTTGCAGCAGAAATTCCGCTATTTTGGCCCAAAATCCATTCCGTTAGCCTTCCGAAATCCACCTGAGGCCCTCGGGAGCTTAACCAATTATACCAACATGTCTCAAAACATGATACAAACTCGCTCGAGGCCTCAAATCACATCAAACAACGTCGAAATCATCAATCGCACTCCAATTCAACCTTTATGAACTTTGAAATTTCAAACTTCTACATCCGTTGCCGAAACCTATCAAATCACGTCCAATTGACCCCAAATTTTGCACACAAGTCTTATTCGACATTACAAACCTGCTCCAACTTTCGGAATTAGAATCTGACCCGATATCAAAAAGTCAAACTATCGGTCAAACTTCTCAAAAACCTTCAAATTTCTATCTTTAGCCAAATGACTTCAAAATGACCTATGGACTTCCAGATTCACTTCTGATCACGCTCTCAACTCCAGAATCACCATACGCAGCTATTCCCAAACTCGGAATCCCAAACAGACATCTATAACACTGAAATGCCTTATAGCCCAAATTTATGAAATTCTTCTAAAATGCTATCTTTCATAATATGCGCCGAAATGATCCCGGGTTATCCAAAGCTCGTTCCGAACATACGCCTGAGTCTGAAATCATCATACGAACCTGCTAGAACCTTTAAATCCTGATTCGGAGGTCGTTTACTCAAAATTCCAATTTTAGTTGATTCTTCCGACTTAAGGCTTCCGAATTGACCTACATTGGCTCCAAACTTCCTGAAATTCACTTCCGACCATACCTACAAGTCATAATACTTGAAATAAAGTTTCTCATGACCTAAAACTGCTAAACGACGCGCTAGAGCTCAAAAATACTGATCGGGTCGTTACATTCTCTCCCACTTAAACATACGTTCGTCCTCGAACGTTCCAAGAACTGCTCTGGAGTTATCTGAAATCACTGTTTAACACCTCGTGAACCTGCCCGTGCTACCACAACCCAGTTGAGCACATTCGCTTGATCAAATCTGAAGATATCCTCTTTTATCCATACAATAAGCTCAGAACCCAGCTCAAACACTTGAAATTCTCTGCCAGGCATGCTTCTAATATTTGAACACCGTACCAACTACCACACGAGGTAACAGAACACAACTGCGTACCTTTACTGAATCATCACCATGCGCCGCATAATTCATCATCTAGCCACCATGACATTCCCTGAACCTTAACAGCCAAAATTCTACGAATCTAATGCTCTCAATGCACCTTATAATATACTTACATACATCTTGCTATAGTGCTGACGATACCACCACAACAGAGGAGATGTGTAGAATTCCATACCCAACTACAGAGTTAACAAATCATTGAATATCTCATCTTGACTAGAATCATCACCTCATTATGAACCGATTACTGGTATTTGTCCTTTAATATATTTCACATAATCTTATCGCACTTGATCCTTGATCCAATAATCTCGTCTCGTTCAGTATGAATTATTCATACAACAAATCATCCTAGACATGACCAACTGTCTCACATGATACCACATCGCGCCAATAGGCCACAACTCAAACATGATAAATAAGAAATGACTCAGGAAGGGACTACTCAACTCACGCAGCTAATGTGAACTTTCTCAGAAAATAGGAAGTAAAACACAAGAAAATAAATATAAGAACCTGACTCATCATCACACTGTTGCAGCGTGCAACCCGATCCAAATAACATAACTGTGGCGGCGTGCCACCCGATCCAAATAACATAACCGTGGCGGCGTGCCACCTGATCCAAATGACATAAAATTCATGTAAGGAAATATACACAGAGCTGAATTGTTCACTATTACAAATTTCTGAATATCGATCATAAGCACGCTAAGTGCATAATACCATCCTGGGAAGACTGATAAAGCCATATGCTTAAAAATATCAAGCACAACAGAGGTGCGATATATATATATATATATATATACTCTGGATTTCAATAGCCATCCTGCTCACATAACATCATCACTACGCGGGACCTCAACACATAAGAAATTATCAAGTCATTTCACAACTCACACGGCACAATCATAATATCACATGAATTTGACGAAGACGGAACAATCACCTGATATTCCAACACCCCTCCCTGAGGAGCTCTATATTGAAATGAATGCATCTGCCTCACATGAAGCCCATAACCATATTTAAATCCATTCATACACTTCAAGCCGATTCTGCTCGCAATGAACTAGGCTGATAGCCTTACACGGGGTCCATAGTAACCCACTTCCTCTCATAATACACGAGAGCAACCATCATAGCCGGGACAACATCCCACAATCCACAACCAACTGGACCGAACGCCTTCCTGGCATAAATTTTTAAACAAGCAATATTGCATTTCCTCATACTTGGTCTAAATCTTCAATCAATCAGGTGACTACCTGTCACACTTATACCATCTTCCCGTGGTCACACTCCCACGACCTTTCACGAGGTAACAAGTCTACACATCCATAACACCGACCACACTAAGGCCGCAAAACACATCAAGAACCCATGACCAGGGTACAAAGCCTCTCTCACCGAATATCGATGTCAGGTGACACTGAAGATAACACCAACTTACTCTGGACTTTCAATCACTTTTTCCTGCTCATCCGAGCTTATGAAATCCTTGTCAACACAGAACTGCAACCTCGATCCTTACTTCCAGTTACATACTGCTTACTGCACGTAACATGCCAATATGAGATAACGCAAGAATTCCATCATAACTTCTGAACCACTAATAGGGTGAACACTTCATCATATAGAAACCTTTTACTTACCTCAATTCAAGAGAACAGTAACAACACTCAAGTGAATTCTCACAATCACCCAACATGCAAATCTTTAAGTAGTGGTATGAACCACCATAACCCTCCCAGGATCCACCTACACCTGGCAGGCCATAGTACTCGAACGCTCCCAAATCAAATCTGTTACTGCGGTCGTCAAATGTTGGTTGAATTCCCAATGCACACGCAAGTGTACGTGGTCGACAAGTAATATAGGATTTTAAGTCCAGATATCGTACCCACAGAGACTTGTGTAAACTACTAGCTAAATCACTTTAATCGTTATTTAACCAAGCCAATATAAAATCAATGATGTATTATTTTATACTAAAATTCTATGAAATAATTAATTATCAAGTGACAAGAACTATTTGATGTATTCAGTAGAGATAAATATTCCAGGGTTATGGTCTATACACCACTCATAATGCATTCTAATTAACTTTTCCTTTCATATAGTTCACTCATGGTTGCTAATT